>JAYEPQ010000004.1:55677333-55847333 GCA_036321105.1 Dracaena cambodiana | reverse complement strand
CCAAGAACCATGAACTGTTTCCGCTTTGGGCCCAAAAAAAAATGGGAGAAAAATTTAACCAGCAATTATAAATGAGAAGGGAAATTCTTAAGGCACACTTAAAATTCCTAAGGGCATAATATCAAAAATACCAATCCAATTGCAGACTAATCCTTTATGCGGTCAAATTGTACAAAACTCAAACTGTAAGCCCAACTCTACTCCAATCTATAAACCTCATAGGCATCGATAAAATTTATCCTAATGACAATTTATTTGATTGCCTAATCAAGCAAGCTGACAATGGTGAAAATTCAAATTTTATTCTTGTCAAATATACCTTCGCCTGAAACAAATTAATATAAATATTCTAGTCAATCGCGATTGTAAAATTCATATAACTATCTTTAACAAAATCTATAGGACTATTTTCTATTTAATATTTATGCATCTAAATAAAATAGGAATTATATAAAGAACAAGCATAGCATGTTAAGTGAGTTTAAAAACTCACCTTTGGCTGAGTCGTTCCCCTTCCTTGCTTCCGCTCTTCTTCTTCCCGTACGTCCTGCAAGCGTTCCAATTTCTCAGCGTTCCAGAAGAGAGATGAGAATGAGGTTTTGGATTAAGATATAGCCTACTTAGTTGAGATCCAACAAAAATATTTTTTTTTGGTTAAGATTTGATTTCCTTTCAACTATTTAGATTTCTATCCGATTTTCTCTCAACTATTCAAATTTATATCCAAACAAATCCCAATATATATTTATATTTATTATTATTATTATTATTATTATTTTCAGATTTTTTTTTTCATTTCAAAATTTTGAAAAAAAAATGGTCGTTACATTCTACCCCTCTTAAGAAAAAATTCGTCCTCAAAATTTCTTTAAACTTAAATGATGGAGAGGGGTTATACCTTTATTCAAATAAATGTGAAAAAAGCTCTCGAATGTCTTCCTCTCGCTCCCAGATTGCTTCCCGATTAGAATGTCGATTCCAAGAAATCAACACAAGTGGAATTACTTTGTTCTTCAAAGTCTTCTCCATTCGGTCAAGTATGGAGACTGGTTCTTCTGGATAGGAGATGTCTGGTCCAATCTCCAGTTCTGAATAGTCCACGATATGCTTTTCATCATGAACATATTGTTTTAATTGCGAGACGTGGAAAACGTTATGTACTTGCTCCAGTGTAGATGGTAGTGCCAGGCGATAGGAGACTTTGCCTATCCGTTCCAAGATTTGGAAGGGTCCGATAAATCTTGGGCTTAACCTCCCACGATTGCCAAAGCGAATGACTCCACGTGTGGGCGACACCTTCAAGAAAACTGAGTCCCCAACTTGAAATTCCAGAAACCGCCGTCGTTGGTCTGCCCAGTTCTTCTGTCGATCTTTGGCTGCTCTCAGATGTTTCCGTATTAAGTTAATTTTATCTACTGCCTGGGTAATTATCTCTGGTCCAAGCAGTTTTCTTTCTCCAATATCATCCCAATATAACGGAGATCTACATTTCCTTCCATACAGAGCCTTAAGTGGTGCCATCTTGATGCTTGCTTGGTAGCTATTATTGTAGGCGAATTCCACTAGATGCAGGTAATCCTCCCATGAGCCCCCGAAGTCAAGCATGCAAGCCCTCAACATATCCTCCAATGTCTGGATAGTCCTTTCTGATTGACCATCTGTTTCTGGATGATATGCTGTGCTGAATTCTAATTTTGACCCCAGACTATCTTGCAATTTCTTCCAAAACTGAGAGGTGAACCGAGCATCTCGATCCGATACAATACTGACTGGCACACCATGTAATTTTACCACTTCACGCATATACTTCTCTGCCAACATTTCGGTAGACTGTCCTACACGAAATGGTATGAAATGCGCTACTTTAGTAAGGCGGTCCACAATCACCCAGATTGCATTATTACCCTTGGGACTACATGGCAATGCGGTAACAAAATTCATAGTAACTCTTTCCCATTTCCATTCAGGTATGGGTAGAGGTTGAAGGAGTCCCGGCATTCTTTGATACTCTGCTTTAACTTGTTGATAAGTCAAGCATTTGGATACAAACTTGGCGATTTCGCGCTTCATTCCATGCCACCAAAAATATTGCTTCATGTCTTGATACATCTTTGTTCCTCCGGGATGGACTGAATAGACTGAACTATGAGCCTCTAATAATACTTCCTGCCGAATTTCTCCTTTGGGCACACACAACCTGTTGCCAAATCAAAGAGACCCATCTGCGTGAATACATAAATCTGTTCTCCGTCCTTCTTCTACTTGTCTTCGAAATCTTTACAACTTAGGGTCATCTTTCTGAGCTTCTTTAATTTTCTCTACCAATGAAGGTTGAAGTTGCAAAGCCAGCATTTGAGCCTCAGTACCGGGTAAGAAAATTTCTAATTCTAACTTTATAATCTCTTCAAGTAGCTCTTTTTGCTGAGTTAGAACCATTGCCATTAGCTTCCTGCTTAAAGCATCTGGTACCACATTGATCTTACCCGGATGGTACTGCAAGTTGATGTCATAATCTGCCATCAATTCAAGCCACCTTCTCTGTCTCATATTAAGTTATTTCTGTGTGAAGATATACTTAAGACTCTTATGGTCTGTATAAATCTCTACTCTACTACCCAACAAGTAGTGTCTCCAAATCTTCAATGCAAAAATCACAGCTGCAAACTCCAAATCATGTGTGGGATAGTTTTTCTCATGTGGCCTCAATTATCTAGAATCATAAGCTATGACCCGGCCTCGTTGCATCAACACACAACCTAGCCCTTTGCCGGACGCATCACTGTACGCAACCATTCCTTCGGTCCCTTCCGGAACGGCTAATACTGGTGTTGTTGTGAGCCTCCTTTTCAACTCATTGAAAGCTGCATCACATTCAACTGTCCAGTCGTACTTCTCTCCTTTCCTCAGGAGTTTGGTCAGAGGCCCTGCAATTTTAGAAAAGTCCTGAACGAACTTTCGATAATAACCTGCCAATCCCAGAAAGCTCCTCACTTCTGCAACATTTTTTGGAATCGGCCAATCCTTCACTGCTGAAACCTTGCCAGGATCAATAGAGATTCCTTCTTGAGAAATAATGTGTCCCAAAAATGAAACACTCTTCAGCCAAAATTCACATTTGCTGAGCTTCCCATATAATTTATCCTTCCTTAGCGTCTCCAAGACTACCCTTAAATGCTTAGTGTGATCCTCTTGGGTCTTAGAATACACCAATATGTCATCTATGAACACCACAACGAATTTATCCAAATATGGAAGGAAAATTCGATTCATTAAGTTCATGAAAATTGCAGGTGCATTTGTTACTCCGAATGGCATCACTAAGAATTCAAAATGCCCATATCGAGTTCGGAATGCTGTTTTAGGAATGTCTGACTCCTTCACTTTCACTTGGTGATATCCAGACTTAAGGTCCAACTTGGAAAATACTTTAGCACCGCCAAGTTGATCAAACAAATCATCAATTCTCGGTAGTGGATACCGATTCTTGATAGTGACCCTATTCAATCCTCTATAATCAATGCATAATCTTTTGCCTCCATCTTTCTTCCCAGTCAAAAGTACTGGTGCACCCCAAGGGGAAGTACTTGGTCTAATAAAACCTTTAGCTTCCAACTTATCTAATTATACCTTAACTTCCTTTAGCTCTGCTGGACCCATTCGATATGGTGCTTGAGAGATTGATGTGGTGCCAGGAAGAAGCTCGATGGCGAACTCCACTGTCCTGTCTGGTGGTAGTCCTGAGAAATCCTCGAAGATATCTAAGAACTCCGACACCACTGGGATGTCCGCCGGTATGGCACCCATTTGGATTATTACTCCCTCCTTAGGTTGAGCTCTGAATTCTGCTGGCTCCTTGGTACTGCTGCCCCCGATGAATTCGAACTCCAGGTGATTCGGTATCTTGAAGACAACGCTCCTCCTCCGACAATCAATAATTGCATGGAAGGTACTTAACCAATCCATTCCCAATATCACATCAAATCCGTGAGTATCGATAACCAGGAAATTAGCATAAAATTCCCTTTTACAAATCACTACAGGACACATTCTACACATTTGAGTAGAATCAATACTCCCATTACCCGTACTAATTCTCCATCTAATGTTCAGGTTTTCACAAGGTATGGCATGTCGTGTCACAAATGTAGAAGAAATAAAGTAATGTGATGCTCCCGAGTCAAATAAAATGGATGCAGGTACATGATATACTAGAATCATACCTGTCACCACATCATCTGACTTCTCTGCTTGCTCCGCAGTTAGATTATATGCTTGCCCACGTCCTTTATCCACTGTCATATTCTTCTTGGCCTGCTCGTAAATTTTGTTTTGAGGTGGAAGTGGTCGCCTATTCTGACTGCTGATTTGATCATTGGGTGGTTGTTGTTATTGGGGTGCTGGAAGACGAGGCGTTGGCCCTCTGTTGCTCCTTCGTGGGCAATCTCCGATCCTGTGTTCACTTGATCCACATGCTAGACATAAGTTTTTGGCATACCGACACTCCTTGATAGTGTGTCCTGACTTCTGGCAATGTGTGCAAGTGACTTTCTGTTGCGAAGAAGTAACCAGCCGCTTCTCCGCACTCCTAGCTGAAGTTCCACCCAACATTTGACTGGCCGACCTCTTGGGCGCAGAAGATTGAATCCTCCTCTCCTTATTTATTACTTGCTCTACATCCTGAGCTGCATCAATAACCTCAGCATAGGTCTCTATTCTGGAGGTTACTAAATATTTCTGGATATCTATCCTCAATCCCTGTTGGAAGCGATGAGCACGATCTGCCTCATTTGACACCATGTACGGCGCAAATCGACTCAGACGGACAAACTCTGATGCATACTCCTCTACTGTCATCCCGGCCTGCCTCAAGTTAATGAATTGGTGCTCCATTTCCCTCCTTGCTGCTCTCGGAAAGAACCTTGCAAGGAAGCTCGTTGTGAAAGCTTCCCACGAGATTGGTTGGGATAGTCTGCTCTCCTTTGTTTGCCACCAAGCCCTTACAATATTCGTCAATTGAATTTTGAGGACATTTACTTTGTCGGCCTCAGGAATCCGAGCAGCCCTTAATAAGTCTTCCATCTGCATGAGCCACTGTTCAGCCTCCAAGGCTCCTACTGTTCCTGAGAAAGTTGCTGGATGAAGACGTCTGAAATCAGATATCTCTCCTGGACGCTGGTCCCTCGGTTCCGCCACACGATCTAGGGTTGCCATCACTCCCGCTCGAAAGGCTTCGGCCTGCTGTTGTTGCGCGCGACCATCTTGCTAAGCAGTCCCAACATTTCATTGGCATCAACGGAGTTTGAGGTCGAACCAGAATTTCTCCCATTCCTATTAGCCTGACGAGCCATCCTTCTGAGGAACAAAATAACGTAAGTATTACTTAAATAAACATAATAAAGGTAAATAGATATATGTAGAAAATCATATTTACGCATATATGTGTATAGTCGTATCGAACCTTAAATACTTTAACAAAATTAAACTATTATTATATACATATACATTTTGCTGACTGTAATGATATTCAAGTTTGTTCAAATCACTTGAACAGATTTAAATAACCTAGGCTCTGATACCACCTGTAACACCCCACTTCCAGTAGTGTGGAAAGCTGAAATGTTCGGCATCGAATGATAACTCGACGAGCCTCAAACAAAATATTACAGTTACCATTTGCAATTTAATATGAATAACATGCAGAAGCTAGATGAAATTTTTCTTTATCAAAACAAAGCGATAATAAATTCCCTCAAAATAAAATTGACAAATGTCACCACAGTTAAATTATTTCAAAATAAAAGAAAAGGACTGTCTCGCATAAACTTAAATAAAGTGTCATCAGCACTTATTACATTTTTTTTTTGCATATTTTAAAGAACAAGCGGATCTGCAGGAGTGATTACTTCCTTTGGTTAACTGCTTTACTTTAAAAAAAAAATGTAATAAGTGCTGATGACACTTTATTTAAGTTTATGCGAGACAGTCCTTTTCTTTTTTTTTGAAATTATTTAACTGTGGTGACATTTGTCAATTTTATTTTGAGGGAATTTATTATCGCTTTGTTTTGATAAAGAAAAATTTCATCTAGCTTCTGCATGTTATTCATATTAAATTGCAAATGGTGACTGTAATATTTTGTTTGAGGCTCGTCGAGTTATCATTCGACGCCGAACGTTCCAGCTTTCCACACTACTGGAAGTGGGGCGTTACACATACATATATATATATATATATATATATATATATATATATATATATATATATATATATATATATATATATATATATATATATATATATATATATATATATATATATATATATATATATATATATATATATATATATATATATATATATATATATATATATATAGATATATATATAGATACATACATACATACATACATACATACATACATACATACATACATACATATATATATATATATATATATATATATATGGTAAACGGGAAATTCACCGGTGGTGAAGGGAATTTCTTTGCTAGCGCTTAGCTGGCCCAATAATTGTATTGCATGTGGCGCCACTTAAAGGGTAATTAAAAAAGTTTTTTTATTTGTTACTTTGAGTGATACCATATGTGTAATATAATTATTGGGCCATCTAAGAGCTAGTGTAGGAATCCCCTTCACCGCCAGTGAATTTTTCCGTTTTCTATATGTGTGTGTGTGAGAGAGAGTAGATAGTTAGTTATAGTGGTAGATAGTTTATTATTAACTTAGCAGATAGTAATTATCACCAAACGAGAAACATGGCACAAATAGATTCCTATGCTTAACATGCTTAGATGCATTTATTTTGTCCAACAACTTCAATATCAGAATGGACGGATCCAATGGTTAATTATTGATCCGTTCTTTTCAAAATTTTAAATTGGTAAAATTTTTATTTTTAATTTAAATTTCAAATATGACAAGCTAAAAATTGGCTTTGGACCCATCCATGCTCATCTCTATCCATATGTAAACTAAGAACTAACGTTATTTCCTTCCTCAGCCACTTAGGTGGATAGGAAAATATGCTGCATAAAGAAATAAAATATCTCTTACCTTCTCTCCCTTAATTTGCTTTACAAACCAAAAAAAAAAAAAAAAATGCAAAGTGTGTGTATATTTCCTCAAATAATGAAATATAATATACATGTCTCACGATTATTCCTTAAAAAAGGGAATATCATATGTGAAGCTATAAGATACAAGTACATGATCTAAATAGATGGACAATAAATAAAGTAAAATACAAATATAATCAGGAAAACGAACAATGTCATTGCCATTAACAAGCATACTACTGTTAAAGGTATTTTATTTTTTTTAACTCATATTATTTATTACTAAGGCAGACCGGTCAATTCCACTGGGGCCGGACTTTTCTCCCAGCAGGGAAATTCTAAATGCGCACCACATGTTACTTAGTGAGCACACCCTACAGTAAAGTCATCTACAACATAGGGGAAAAATGGTGCTCACTAAGTCAAGTATGTTGGCATTTAGAATTCCCCCCCCCAAAAAAAACCCTGCCTTACCAAACGAAAATTTTTCCAATTTGCAAAAAATTCTGAACTCATCAATTTGGATAATATTGTTAAAAATATATGTATGAATGAGTTTGACTTTAAAAAAAAAAAAAAAAAAAAAAAAAAAAAAAAAAAATCCCCTCCTTACAACCCCACCTGCCAAATGGAGAATTTCTCCTCCCAACAGCCCGCTTACCAAATGGAAATTCTAAATGCCCCCCAGACTTGACGTGACGTAGTGAGCATCATTTTCTCCTATTTTGTAAATCACTTTACTATAGGATGTGCTGCTCACTGAGTACAAAATGTGGTGCAGTTAGAATATCGCTCTCCAAACTTTCAGTATATAAACATGAGTAGATCTCTTGACACTTCATCCAAAACCAATCATGGACTCAACTCCCGATCAGCACAAGTACTCTGCTGCATCATCGGACGAGGAGGAGGCTGCGGCCTTCGCCCAAGCTAACATAGTGGCTGCAAGCTATGCGGTTTCGATGACTTTGAAGGCTGCGATCGAGCTTGGCATTCTCGATGTCATTGACAGTGCCGGGCCTGGCTGCCAGCTCTCGGCCGCTGATATTTCGGACAGGACCTCCACGGCTAACCCGCAGGGTCCGGCTGTTCTTGACCGGATGCTGAGGTTCTTGGCGAGCAGCTCGATTCTGACTTGCTCGGTGGTCGAGGGGGTCGACGGCCGTCTCGAGAGGCGGTATGGGCTTACGCGGATGTGCAAGTTCTTTGTGAATAGGGGAGATGGGGCCACCATTGCTCCTCTGATACTGATGGATAGGGACAAGGTTTTTCACGATAGTTGGTAAGGTGTAAATTTCTGGCTTAGTTAATAGGGCTGTTCCGTTTAATTTTTCTGACAATATGATTGGCATAGTGCATCCGCGTGGGTAATGGAGGTTTAGTTTTGTTAAATTCTAGTCTCGGGGGCAAAAAATAAAAAATAACTGTCTGCAAAGTTGGATGGTTATTTGGGTTCTTTCTATTTTCTGAAAGAGGAAACTCAGAAAATTAGAAATCATGAGGAATTCGATATTATAAGCAACATAAATTCGATGGTCTCAATTATAATTTTGAGAGCTAATAAATGATCGGGCCACAATTTGATAAATTGTTCTCGAGGGTTGATATTGATTATGTTCTTAATTTTTTTTTAAATAATGAGAGAAAAAAATGCCTATAAGGTAAAAAAATAACGAAGAGTGGCAATCGGACTGTGCCTGGCACGGCTCAGGCATGGCCAGATGCAGGCACAGGCATGTCGTGCTTGGCATGGCACATCCACAGTATTGGACTTGTCGTGCCAATGCCATGTCTTAGGCTCGGCACGCTTGCCCAGGTGCAGGCCCGAGCATGGCATGCTGGTACGGATTTTTTTTTTAATTTACAATTTTGGTTAATAAGCTAGTTAAGTTAATTAGTTAACTTAATTAAGTTTAGTTAGTTTTAACAAGTAAAAAAGATTTTTAAAATGACATTTTATTATATAGAATCTCATTACATTACAAAATAACTCTATAAATCTCTTTGAAAATCATATAAAATCCGAAAAGAGGGAAGGGGACCCTAGCTGTCACTTTTAACTTGTTCTTAGTATTTTTTTTTTCCAAGAGATGTGAGTTTTAAAAAATGACATGATAGAAATTACAATTGTAGAATTCGAATGACAAAAATTACAATTGTGAAAAGGAAAAAAAAAAAAAAAAAAGACTTAATAATGTAGAAGCCTTCAATTTTCATTCTTTATCGGGTGAGTTCTCTTGCTCCAATTTATTAGATCTTTCTTGATTTCTTTGTTCAGTATCGAGCCAGTCCTTAAAGCAAACACACATCTCTAATATGTTTGCTGTCAATGAGCTCCTTCACTCCATTAGCACTCTACCACCTGTACTAAAAGCAGACTCTAATACTATTGTGAATACTAGTGAGATTAGTAAATTACGGATTATGTTGGAAAATTTGCAAATTTTTTTTTTGCGCAAAGAAACCCCAACAGCTACTTTAATAGCCGTTGTAGCCATTGGTGGGCTCTATGAAATTTTTTTTGCAGAACCCACCCCCCAACGGCTATAAACGGCCATTTTTAAAAACAAAAAACAAAAAACTCATGTCGTCCCATGCCCAGCATGGCATGACACGATCGTGTCAAAACAGGCTAGCAGGCCCGACCACCCCAGCTCGGCCCTAGGCGTGTCGTGCCTGGCTCAGCATGCCACTCCGGTTCGGGCTGTGTCTGGCAGACCGTTCTGTTCATTTGTCACCCCAGAAATAACAATCGCAATCTGACATGTGAGAGATGAAGACCTAATTTTTGCAGACGGATTGGAGGATTTTAGAGTGCTAGTTGGTAGAAAGAAGATAAAGTCGGTATCGGAGACAAAAGGGCGTTGGGAAAAGATAGACTTGAACTAGATAGACTTGTAAATCCAAGGGGCACGAATCTAATTATATAAAAAAATTGGTGAGGGTGAACCGTTGTCAGCCGCTGGCATAAGGAGAGGTTCAACTTCAACCCTTGTTCGTGGAGATTTTTTAAATCCCAACTTCATTTTTCTTATGGGGGCAGCCATCTTCATCTTGCATCTCTTTTAACTTTAACTCTGGAGAATCTTTTAAATACTCCTCCATTCATAATACAAGTTTTCATATTTTCTGTAATTTCTTAAACTATGTAAAATCTTTTTCTTTTTTTTACGGTAAAACGGCGGGATGTAACCATCTGTATTCCATTAAAGAAATAATAACAGAACATACATAGTTTTAGGCCCAAAAAAATGTGACCCTGATAAAGTTACATGCCAAATTTCTTAAATAAAACTATATAAAAAGCGCAAAATGATAAACTGAGTAGAAGTATAAAGATCCTGTGTGTAAAAGATGGACCAGTCGTCTATCTACCACCCATTGAATGAAAGATGACTCGGATTGGAAACTCAAATGATAATACCGTTCATATTTATTCATATTTTGGACTCAGAAACATGTACAAATGTGTACTAGTTTTGGAGACAGTTATAATGGCGTCTTAAACTGTTCACTTATTTGTGAGTAGAGATGAGAATGGATAAGTTAAGGAGTAGTCCATAGTCCATTCTATTCAAATTTTTAAAATAAAAAATTGAGTTTTAATCAAAATTTTGAATAGTACAAGTCAAAAACTAGCATTTGAATCCGTCCATTCTCATCAATTTCTACTTTTAAGAACACAAAGATAATACAAAAAGTAATCTTCTATTCTATCTAAATGTCTCTGTCGAGAACTACTTAGTTGCCATCTTCTGCAGGCAAGAACTAAAGTACGCATTCCTAGACGGGGTGATTCCATTCCGGAAGGCCCATGGAATGAGTGTATTTGAATACCAATCCATCGATCAGAGGTTCAACGAGGTCTTCAACAATGGCATGTATTGTTCCTCCAAATTTCTCGTACCGAAGATATTGGCCAGCTACGGCGGCTTCCAAGGCATCGACAAGCTGGTCGACATTGGCGGAGGCACAGGATCCGCACTCCGCTGGATTATCTCGATGTTTCCCCACATCAAGGGGATAAATTTTGATCTGCCTCATGTTGTCTCGGAGGCATCTCCTATTCCAGGTTATTTCTCAACTTCTACTTAAAATTTTGTTAGAGTGCTTGAGATTCTTCTTGTAGTGGATGGTAACTCCCTGGCTGGCATACTCATTAATGAGTAAATAACAAAGCATAAATGAGAATTTACTGAAACAACACTATGGAAAAGAGTACATACATATATAGTCTCATATGGAGTCTCATACAATGAAGTACAACAGGTAATAGGTAAAGTCACACCACTTCCCACTGGTTCTTAAAAGATGAACTCAAGGACAGGGATGAGAAAGAGAGCCAAAAGATAATATTTGGTACATCTTATTTAAAATTTTAATTAAAAAAATATAAAATTTGTATTTTTAATTTAAAACTTCGAATTTAAAAGATCAGAAACTAGCTCTTAGATCCACATATTCTCATCCCACCTATTCGATCGGCCTGCTTCCCAACATGGTAGTGGACATCCATGTCTACATTCTTCCGCCTCAATCATGGGTGCCCTTGTCGGAGGTCCCCTTGAAGCTAGCCTGCTGGCATGTGGTGTCCCTTCGGAAGTATTCTGACCTGAAAAGCTTCCTTACCTCTCCAATTTCGAACGAGGATTGTCCATAATTCCCCGTGCCGGGGTTTTATGTCTAATATACTCATGCAGCTCCTTCTTAGTTCTTCCTAAGTCAGACGGTCCATCTTCAAATGGTTGCATGTTTAACCCATCGCTTATTCCGTCCATTGCCATCTCATCTTTCTCTTTCTGCTATGGTGAATAACTCCAGAAAAATTTGTTGGATCATTATCCAACATTGACCCATGTGAAATAATCATGTATTGTAAACTGCCTAATATGATTGGACCCAATTAAAAGTGATCTAATTAAGTTGGACTTTAATGTATCTAATAGGGTGTGGGTCTTTTATGTGTAAAACCTAATGGGTAATTTCTGATTTTATGATGGCTAAACCAGAAATACCAATAGACAGATTTGTCTATAAAAAGGTAGTTATGGTCCTCAGATCATACGTGACTTTGATTCTTTTCTATTTCTTATCGACAAAAAGAAATTAGAGAGAAAAGTTAAAAGGGTTCTTTTAAGAAAACGTGTAGATCTGGAAGGCCAATCGCACAGCTCTACAACGTGATTATTTGTTATGGATTCAGATACGCTTCTGTATATTTTATTTATAATTTATTGGTGATTTGACATAAAGATCTACTGTGTAATTTTTGTATGGTATCTAACAATTAGTATCAGAGCAACTTTATGTTGAATCATAAAAAAAAAAATCCGATTACTGTTCATCCAATTATTGTTTCAAAAAAAAATGGATTACTGTTCATCGGATTACTATTCATTAAAAAAAGGTTTTATTTTGGATTTGGGCTTACTGTTCATCGGATTACTATTCATCGAATTATTGTTCATCTGATTACTGTTAAAAAAAAAATCGGATTATTGTTCATCCAATTACTGTTCATTGGATTACTGCTCATAATTTTTTTTAAGGTTATTAAGGTTTTATTTTGGATTTTGGCTTGTTTTAAAAAATATGTTTACACATATATTTTTTTTAAAGAATTTTCTCTTAAGGTCAATTTTTTTTTTGACAATTTTTAAAGATCAATTCAGTATAATTTTAATTTTAAATATTTGTATTTTGGATATATATTTTGAGATGGATTGATTGAAGCAACACGTCGCCAAAGTGACATCTCTTGTTGAAATTGATTTTATCTTGAAATATAAAAGATTGTGTGCATGTAACTTATATGAATATTAATCGGCCCAAATGAAGGTTAATATTTAATAGAATTGTATTTGTACCTATGGTAATAAATGCGTTGTGATTATTTGGTTTACATGTGAACAATGACTAGGCCCAAAGGAAGATTTATTATTTGATATGTTATTTATCATCAGTATTTGATTACTACACCAATATATCACTAAGAAGTTAATATTGTTATCCAAAAATAAAATATTAATAGAATCCCGATATCTTGAGATTGGATTTACATTTATTTAAAATTATTATTATTATTTGGTTAATGATCTAATGCGAGATTGTTATTTTTGTTTATTGTTCTTTGGATTTAGTTTTACAAAATCCTGCCAATATTAGTGCCAACATCAATTCAATTTCTATACTAAATGGCTCTAACTTCAAGTCATAGCAAGAGAATCTTTTGATTGTTCTCGGAGTCATGGATCTCGATCTTGCGTTAAGGTCTCCTCCTCCTGCACCTTTTACTGCTGAAAGTTCTTCTGAATAAAAGAGGGACATTGAGAGGTGGGAGAAGTTAAATTGCATGTGTCTAATGATCATGAAGAAAGTCATTCCAGAAGCATTCAGGGTCACAATATCTGAAAAAGATTATTATGTCTAAGAAGTTCCTTGTGGATATTGAAAACAAGTTTGTTAAGAATGAAAAAGCTGAAATTGATATGCTCTTGACAGATCTTATTTTAATGAGGTATAAAGGCAAAGGCAATATTAGGGAGTATATCATGGAGATGTCTCATCTGGCTTCAAAACTGAAAGCATTTAAGCTTGAACTCTTTGAGGACTTGCTAGTGCATCTGGTTCTGATATCCCTCCCCACTCAGTTCAACCAGTTTAAAATGAGCTACAATTGTCAGAAAGAGACTTGATATCTGAATGAGCTCATCTCACACTGTGTTCAAAAGGAGGTTAGGCTGAAGCTGGAAAAGACAGAGAGTGCACTTAGCCTCATCCTCTAAGGACAAGGGAAAACAAAAGAGAAAAAAGATAAGGAAGCTACAGATACAGCACCTAAGAAGAAACAATAAAAGAAACTGATTCAATCGGAAGGTACTTGATGTTTCTTCTGTAGATTTGAAGGGCATATAAAGAAATATTGCAGTAACTATCACGCTTAGCATGCTAAGAAAGGTATACTTCTTAATCTGGTTCGTTCTAAAGTTAATTTAATTTCGGTACCTGTACACACATGGTGGATAGATTCTGGTGCAACCACTCACATCAGTGTGTCTAAGCAGGGTTGCCTGAGTTGCCGAAAACCAAACGATGTTGAAAGATATATCTATGTGGGTGATGGCAAAAAGGTTCAAGTTGAGACAATTGGAAAGTTTAGATTATTGTTAAAGACTGAGTTTTATTTGGATCTTGATGAGACATTTATTGTACCGTCTTTTAGACGGAATTTGATTTCTATTTCTACTTTGAACATATTTGGTTTTTCTTGTTCATTTGGAAATGGAAAATTTAGTTTGTTTCATGATTCAAATTTGGTTGGATCCGATTCTTTATCAAGTTACGATAATCTATATTCAATTAACACAATAACTTCATTTAATGAATCTCTGCATTTAAGTACTCAAGATGTGAAGAGAAAATTAACCAATGAGAATTCGGCTGCGTTATGGCACAAGAGATTATGTCACATCTCCAGACGAAGAATTGAGAGACTTGTGTCAGACGAAATTTTTGATCCCTTAGATTTCACAGACTTTGATATTTGTGTTAACTGCATAAAAGGAAAACAAACCAATAAAAGGAGATTTGAAGCCAACAGGACTCTGAACGTCTTAGAACTTATTCATACGGATATTTGTGGGTCATTTCCTACTGTTGCGTGGAATGGTCAACAATATTTTATCTCGTTTATAGACGATTTCTCTAGATATGGCTATCTATATCTCATTCATGAAAAGGTACAATCGTTGGAAGTGTTCAAAAATTATAAGGCTGAAGTTGAGAACCAACTCAGCAAAATGTTCAAAAGCGTCAGGTCTGACCGTGATGATGAATATTATGGCAAATATGACGGTTCAGGTGAATAACGTCCAGGACCTTTTGCTAAATTCCTAGATGAATGCGGTATCGTCCCACAGTACACTATGCCGGGTTCACCCACTATGAATGGTGTTGCTGAAAGACGAAACAGAACGCTCAAGGACATGGTGAGGAGTATGATTAGTCATTCTATCTTACCTAAATCACTCTGGAGAGAAACACTTAAGACTGCAACATATATCCTTAACAGAGTTCCAACTAAAATGACTGTCAAAACCCCTTATGAGCTATGAAAAGGCAAGAAGCCTAGTCTTAAGTACTTACACGTTTAGGGATGTCCAGCTGAGGCAAGGCCTTATAGGCCAAATGAAAGGAAACTGGACTCAATAACTGTTAGTTGCTATTTTATTGGATACTCTGAAAGATCTAGGGGGTACAAGTTTTATGATCCCACGACTAGGTCGATTTTTGAGACGGGAAATGCCCAGTTCTTTGAGGATGTCGAGTTTGAGGAAGGAGATGCAGGCAGGGACTTTGTTTTTGAAGAGGAATATGTTGATGTTCCCACAGGTGTTATTGGCATTGATTAGGATTCCATTCCTGACCTTGTTCAAGACACAATAAATCAAGACAATGTCGAACAACCTCCCATTCAAGAGATTGTTCCAGAAGAACAAACTCTGGCACCTCAAGAGCCTATGTCATTAAGGAGATCCACTCGAGAGAGGAGAAGAGCATTGCCAGATGATTACATTGTATTTCTCCAAGAACATGAGGTAGACGTTGTAGTGATGAAAGATGACCTGATCAATTTCCGTCAAGCCATCGAAAATACTAACTCTCAACAATGGATAGATGTTATGAATGAGGAGATATAGTCCATGATGAATAATGACGTGTGGGATCTTATCCCATTGCCAGAAGGAGCGAAACATATTGGTTGCAAATGGATATTTAAGACCAAAAGGGATTTGAAAGGTAATGTGGAAAGGTATAAAGCTCGTCTTGTCGCAAAGAGCTGTATGCAAAAAGAAGGCATCGAATATAAGAAGACATTTTCTCTGGTTTCTTCAAAGGAGTCTTTCAGGATTATAATGACATTGGTGGCTCATTTCAACCTTACGTTACATCAGATGGATGTCAAAACAGCGTTTCTCAATGGTAACATTGACAAGACGATATATATGGTCCAACCAGAAAAATTTGTATTGGGAGACTCAAAGCGTATGCTTTGCAAACTTAAGAAATCCATTTATGGGCTCAAGCAAGCATCTCGACAATGGTATTTCAACTTTCATCAAGTAATCATCCCATTCAGTTTTGAGGTGAACTTGGTCGATGACTGTGTATAGCATAAGTTCTGTGGGAGTAAACATATTTTCTTTGTATTATATATTGATGACATCTTTCTTGCCAGCAACGATATAGGCATATTGTACGAAACCAAGAGATTTCTAGCTAAGCATTTTGAGATGAAGGATCTTGATGACGCCTCTTTTGTATTAGGGATTCAGATACACCGAGATCGCTCTCGATGCATTCTTGGATTATCACAAAAGAATTATATCGAAAAGGTTCTTAAAAGATATGGCATGCAAAATTATAAAGCAGGTGATACCCTTGTGGCTAAGGGAGACAGGTTTAGTGCCCTAAGAATGATTTTGAGGAAAAGGAAATGTAGAAGATTCCCTAAGTCTCAGCAGTAGGGAGTCTGATGTATGCTCAGGTTTGTACGCGTCAAGATATCGCGTACGTTACAGAGATGTTGGGCAGGTATTTAAGCAATTCAGGAGCAAACCATTGGAAAGCAACCAAAAGGGTTCTGCGATACTTACAGAGAACAAAGGATTACATGCTCACATATCGAAGGTCAGATCAGATTGAGATCATTGGGTATACTGACTCTGATTTTGCTGGATGCCAAGATAGTGTGAAATCCATATCGGGTTATATCTATTTTCTAGTTGGAGGAGCTGTCTCTTGAAAGAGTGCTAAACAGTATCTTATAGCCTCTTCTACTATGACAGCTGAGTTTATAGCGTGTTATGAGGTATCAAATCACAGGATATGGCTGCGAAATTTTGTCACAGGGCTGCGCATAATGGACTCTATTGATATGTCACTTAAGTTATTTTGTGACAATAAGTCAGCAGTTTTATATTTCAACAACAATAAGAGCTCGACGAAATCGAAACATATAGACATTAAGTTCCCGGTTGTCAAAGAAAGAGTTCAGAGTGGACAGTTGTCTGTAGAGTATATAGGAACAAACTCCATGATTGCGGATCCGCTTACTAAGGGACTACCACCCAAAGTGTTTCATGAGCTTACTGCTTGTATAGGTGCCATGTCTATTGATGATATTCAGTTTTAGTGGAAGTTTGTATTATCAGATGCTCTTATGATATAGACATATTTCAGCTAAACCAGAAATACCAATAGGCAAATTTGTCTATAGAAAGGCAGTTATGGTCCCCAGATCACACGTGACTTTGATTCTTTCTGTTTTTCATCGACAGAGAAAAACTAGAGAGAAAAGTTAAAAGGGTTCTCTTAGGAAAACGTGTAGATCTGGAAAGCCAATCACACGACTCTACAGCGTGATTATTTGTTATGGATTCAGGTACGCTTCCGCATATTTTATTTATAATTTCTTGGTGATTTGATATAAAGATCTATTGTGTAATTTTTGTATAGTATCTAACAAAATGTTCTTAGTGGTGAGGACGAGATTCATTCATCTTTTCATAAGCTAATTTCCTTCCCTTTCGCTACTTCAAAAGTCAATACCCATGAAGAACACTTGCTGCAGGAGTTCCTTGTTTTGCCACTCCAACTTTATCCATGGCGTGCGTACCTGCCGTAGAGCATTACGGAGAAAGTTTTCTTCTTATTTAGACGACTATCCGCCACCAACACCCTAGTTTTATCATAGCCAGATTAGTGCATTTTACGTCGGCTACTCCCAGCCTTCCTCATGATTACAGTCTGCAAGATTTTGCCAACTCACATGGACGCCTGCTTGATATTCTTGATTGTGTTGTATTATTGTGTTGTTGTGGATTGCTTGAGTACTGATCCATCATATGACTGTTGTGTTGCAGGAGTGGAACATGTTGGCGGAGATATGTTTGTTAGTGTTCCATCTGCAGATGCAATTCTTATGAAGGTAATAGTCATATGTAACTTCTTCCTTCATAAATATTGTACGTAACATCTATGTTCATAGTATATCCCCACATCAGTTTCTTGAAACCTAGTATCCAATTAACAAACGAACATAACATTACTTGGTGGTGGTACTTGCAGTGGATTCTTCATGACTGGAGCGACGAACATTGCTTGAAAATATTGAAAAATTGCTTGCAAGCCATACCAGACTCTGGAAAAGTGATTATTATCGATTGCATCATCCCAGAGATTCCAAGGACCGATTGGGCAACTCAATTCAAGTTCTTTATAGACTTGATCATGTTGACTAACTTTGATGGGGGAAAGGAGAGGACTGAAAGGGAGTTTGAGTTATTAGCAAGAGAAGCTGGATTCTCTGCGTTCAAAGTTCTTTCGACAACCGATATCATTTCGGTGATGGAACTCCTTAAGTAAGTTGGCAAATTTTACTTGCTTACGTATCTCTCAGTTAGCCTCCATTTAGACTTTGTTTTGCATTTTCTTTTGGGACGTATGAATAACGTTATGGACACTTTAATAATTCGTCCATAAACCACGACATTATGTATTTTGTTCTGTAATGTTTTATTAAGGAAATAAGAGAGCTATTGTTTGTCATAAAGACGTTGAAATTTTTTTACTTTGTATGATTTCTGCTTGTGTTTGCAAATTGTATAAGAATTGGCAAAATTTTACCTCTTGTAATTTTTGCACAAGTTGCTTGCGTTATGGACGTATGCAAGAGCTACCACAATTAATATTTTTACTCAAATAAAATAAAATAAAACATTATGACTAGAGTGAGTGATTAATTGTTGATTTCCACACAAATCTCTTAGTAATTAAATCCTTTTGCTTGTTGACATCAATTATTATTAGAAAGTTAAATATGTGAAATAGATTTGGAAAGCAACTTATGTCCTATATATGTCAATAGGCCAAAAGAATGAAAAAGCTAAACTAGTAATCAGTGAAATCAGCGATACGATGTGTTCGAATATTGGTCCACATTAGCGATTGGTCGTATATTAATCTTCAATGCATGCATTTCTTTTCTTCTAACACAAGGACAAGGTATCGTTACGATCTCATGAGAAGTTCGAGGTTCATGATATTGTTAGATTTGAGCCTTGCATGCATCCAATTGAGCATCTAAATAGCTATCATAGTGGAAGGATTACTTCATGTCCAGCTGTGTGATAAGGAATCACAATAAATTCCAATTGTACTTGGGCTAAATAGAGAGTTTTCAATTTGATTTGGCTTATCAAAGACAAAAATATTACAATCTTATTAAGATTCAACTGGGGTGTATGTGCGATTTTCAACTGGGGTGTATGTGCGATTATTGTATATGAGCTGCCAGCTCAGATAAGTTACGTGAGTCGGCGACGAAAAAGTAATGATTTTATTATTTTTTTTCTCAAATATTTTTTAAAATCATAATCTCCACATCCTTAGCTTTTATAAGATCAAATTTTAAGGATTTTGAAGTTTTTTTTTTCTCTTCATCAAATAGAAACAAAATATTTTATTCACTGAAAACTGTTAAATTATTGACTACTTAATGAAAGATCAAATCAAATCTAAAACTCAAAAATTGGATATAGCTGAACCCTAGGGGGTCGAGATCATAATCCAAAAGAAATTTTGTAAATAATTTTTGGGAGATAATGAAAATGGATTGCAGTTCAGATAATTTACGTGACGCAGCAGCTCATTTCCATTATTCTCTCTCTTTATATGTGTATATATGTATATATGTATGCATATATGTGTGTATATGTGTGTGTGTGAGTGGGAATACTATACATGAGTCGGCAATTAACTTAAATAAGTCATGTAAGTCAGCAGCGAAAAAGTAATAATCCTATTAGTTTTCTCCAAATTCCTTTTTGGAACATAAGATCTCTAGTTCCTTAATTACTTGAGAATCAAATTTCATGAGTTTTTATTCTTTTATCAAGTGGCTACAAAATGTTGTATTTATAAAAAAATCATTAATTTTATAACTATTTGATGGAATACCAAATTAAAACTAAAATACAAGAAATTGAGTATGAGTAAACCCAAGAGGGTCGAGATCACAATCTAAAAAATATTTTAAAAAATACAAATAGGAAAAATGAACCACTGTTTAGATAATTTACGTGATGTGGCAGCTTATTGCCACTTTTCTTATATATGTGTGTGTATGTGTATAGATGTTCGTGTATACGTGTACACACATGTATACACAAACGCGCACAAACAGGCACATATATGTATATATATATATATATATATGTATACTACATATGCATATGTACATATACAGTGTGTGTGTATATACACCCCTTCCATGCAGAGTTACCGCAATAGAGGCATAAAAAACTATTTTACCGCGTTGGAAAATTGATTATTACTGCAATGGGAATAGCGTACCTAATGTTTCAACAAATTGTTGTGATCATTTGTTAAGAGTTCTTCAAATCTATTTCTTACATGACAATACTATTTAATCACAACGAGAAATATAAAATTTTAAGATTACCACAATAGGAACAAATGAATTTTTCCTGCGATTGATAAAAAATGACAGCCATCACGGTTCATTGAGAATCCTTTTCATTTACTTCACATACTTTGTTATTGATAAAAATACGCTCATCTTCGTTGTCAGTCAAAATAATTATTCCAGTTATAATCAGAGATACAGCTTATATTGTCGCTAATGATTTTTTTCATTATTTTTGTATTTTTATAATTATGATAGTTGAAAAAGGAAGGAAGATGAAGCAAAAAAAAAGGTGGTTTGGCCGATTGATAGTCAACGACTTATTTTAATTAGTTAAGTTGGAAATAATTAAGTAAATATGCCGTCAGGTTAATTCATAACTAAAATTAATTGATTGGGGTTTTTACATATCGGTCCCTTAAATTTTTAAAATTAGAATTTAGTCTTTTAATCCCCAAATCTTTAAGTTACTTCACTTTAGTCTCTCTGTTAGTTATTCTGTCTAAATAAACAGTAAATTTTAATTTTAATATTTAAGAGGTAGAGAAAATGACTGATATACCCTAAATTAGTTTTACTCTTAAGTTATTTAATTAGGGTTAGGGTCTGTTCTGCTTTATCTTTCGAACGAAGTGGTGAGAAACAGTGAAAGGGGCAGCTTTGTAGGGTATAAAAGGAACCCAATAAGAAGAGGAAGAAAGAAGAAAGAGGAGAATTCTATTTGTACACGGAAATTTACTTTTCACGCACTGTTTTAAAACTTGTAAATAATTACAAGTTTTTTACTTATTTTTTGGACTAAGTTACCTTTCATTCTCATATATTTTTAACTTCCTATTCATCTCATCACCACTCCAAATTTTTTTTAAGCTAAAAAAGATTAAATTTTTAATACATAAAAATATATCAAATTTGTCCTCATGTCCCAATCTTGCTCTCCAAGTTTTGCTTATCCTTGGAATTAATCTTTTAATTAACAAAAATCAATGACATTGCAGCTGAAAAAAAAGGACACAAATACATTAATAATAATTAACACTAATTGCAATTAACAACGCCATCATCATCAAAATCTACATGTTGTTGTGCATCTTTCAGATTTAACAAAAAATCGAAGGACATAAATTTAAGCATTAAATCAAAATCCCATTCAGATGCTTAGCCTAAACTCCACATCCACATCGTAGTTGAAAAATGGAGATGGCGAGTTGAGGTCCGACAACACAAAATCCCTAGAGTCACCATCATCATCAGCAGCATCAGCAAAGGAATCGGAATGAGTACTTGTCGAGCCTCCATCTTCATGCTTTGGCGATCCATTGGCAAGCAATATGAGGCTGGATACGACCTCATGCTCCTCGATAGTGAAGCAAATCGCATGTCGAGAGCGGCGACGACATTGAGAAGAATTGAGTGGTGCTTGACGATTCCACTGCGCCGTCGTTCGGGATGGCATCACATGTGGTCGAACAGAGCCTTGCACGACACGAACAGCTTGCCGCACTCGGTGCCCACTATTCCCATTTGGATCAGCGGGCGCCGAGGATCAACGAAGTGGGTTGATGGAGTCGACAGCAATGGAGGAAAAGGCCGGGCAAGGAAGACGGGGATTGGCTACGAATTTGGGGGCGGCAATGGAGTGCGCTGGTCGATTCTCGGGTGGCGACGGAGCCCAATGGGTGGGTTGAGAAAGTAAGATCGGGAGTTTTCATATTTGGGGAAAAAAATTTGTACTGGCGATCTATGAAATAGAGATAAAGTGGAGTGAGGGTTAAATTTGGAAAAAAATTTAGATACAGAGAGTAAGTAGGTGATATTTTAAAATAAAAATTTGGTGTAAACAGCAATCTGGATGCCAAGAGTAAATAGCCGTACGTAAGTAGAATTTCCCAAGAAAGAGGGAAGGGAGGGAAATAACTGATATTTTCCTCCCTTTCAGAGGTATAATGGGAAATTCATGCTAAAATTTTAACTGGCCTAACGAGGAAAATTCTATTTGCACACAGAATTTTACTCTTCACGTACTATTTTAAAACTTGTAAATAATTATAAGTTTGCCACTTATTTTTTTTTACTAAGTTACTCTTCGTCACCCACCAACCTTGGCCGCGGCACCACCTGCCAAGTTGTCAAGAATCCATCACTTCTCGATACGATGCACCCCGTCCCGACGAAGGCCAAGGAGTACGTGCAAAAGATCCTCAGCTCTAAGCATCTCTTCCACAGGGAGATGTGCGCGAATCACAACGGGCACAGAATACCAAACTCTCGAGAGTTGGAGCTCAATGCGAACGGAATCGAGGAATATGAGCATGATCATGATCATGATGTTAATGAGTTGAATAATTCGGTGGATGAGAACTAACTCCAACCCCCATCTCCCCATCCTCCTCCCCGCCATCGCCTGACTCTTCCTCCTCCCCTCTCCCCGCAGCAGCCTCTCCCACAACCCCATCGAACCCCCGTTGCCGCCTCCTACCTCTCCGCCCATTCCTCGTCGACCCCGACCTCCCCTCCGGCTCTCCTCCTCTCTCTCTCTTGCTTTAAGAGGGAGGGTTAAAATAGAAAAAAAATATCGATGCGAAAAGTAAAATGGCGGTATTTCAAAATAGAGACTTGGTGTAAATAGTAAACAGAGCGTCAAGAGTAAATTGCCATGCGCAAATAGAATTTTCTGCTTAACGGAAGTTATCCAGGGGATTAAAATGAGGTAATTTAAAGAATTTGGGGGTCTAAAGTGAGCTAATTTAAAGAATTTAGGGACTAAAATCAAAATATGAAGATTTTAGGAATTTAAGTCTAATTATTTAAGGGACCAATATGTAAAAACCCCTAATTGATATTCTGAAATATTTAACTGACGGATTGAAACTAATATTCTAGTAACAATTAATTATGGATTATTATCAAAATATAAAATTTGTTAATAATCTATACCTAAAAATCCAAAAAAAGAAAAACTAATCAAACTAAAATTTATACTTCTTGCAATACGTTATATGGTCAAATTTCCAATTATAACCCTTAAATCGTCGAAACTGAAACCACTGTCCCCTGGCACCTCACCCTAAAGAGAAGTTCTAAATGCGCACCACATATTACTTAGTGAGCATGACATTCTATAATAAAGTGATTCATAACATAGGGAAAAACAGTGCTCAACAAGTCAAAAGTGGTGTGCATTTAGGATTTCCCCATCCTAAAATACAAACACAATCAGAAATCATCACCTCCGACCTCAACCTCCGACCCTACCCCAATTCTCGCACCACCATGACTTCGTCCTCTTCCTCCTTCCTCTCTCCCTTCCCATCTCTAAAACCCCCATCCAGAAGAGACCAACTCATAACCCCATTCAACTTCAAGCCCACCTCCTCCCTCAACAACACCAATAAGCCCAAACTCAACAAGTCCAAACCCTCCAAACCCACGAACATGAACGGGTCTTGGGTCAGCCCAGATTGGCTCACAACCCTAATCCGCTCTCTCTCTCCCGGCGGCGACGACTCCGGTATCCCCGTCGCCAATGCGAAGTTGGAGGACGTCTCCGACCTCCTCGGCGGGGCCCAATTCTTGCCCCTCTTCAAGTGGATGAACGAGTACGGACCCATCTATCGCCTCGCCGCTGGGCCCCGCAATTTCGTCGTTGTCAGTGACCCAGTCATCGCCAAGCACGTGCTCAAGAATTACGGGACCAAGTACGCGAAGGGGCTGGTGGCCGAGGTCTCTGAGTTCTTGTTTGGGTCCGGGTTCGCCATCGCTGAAGGATCTCTTTGGACGGTAACTTTCAACCTTTTCATGAAATTTTTTAATTTAGGGTTCTGAATTTAATTGCATTGTGAAATTTTATTTATTGCATTATGTATTTGTTGAATTGAAGTTAGGGATGGTAATGGATGCTTCCATTAGCCAATTTTTTGGCCCGTTCTATACAAAATTTTGAATTAGAAAAGTGAAATTTTAATTTTTAAGAATTAGAAAAGTGAAATTTTAATTTTTAATTCAAAATTTTGTATAGTATGGCCAAAAATCGACCCATAGACGTGACTATTACTATCCCTAATTAACACACAGCCGTGAAGCTGTCACAAATAGGGATGAGAAAAAAGCACAAATTTTTGGCCGGTTTATTCAAAAATTTGCATTAAAAAATGTAAATTTGTTTTTTTAATTCAAAAATTTAAACAGCGTGGTTGGACCACTCATTCTCATTGCTAGCTGTCACAAATAGGGATGAGAAAAAGCACAAATTTTTGGCCGGTTTATTCAAAATTTTGCATTAAAAAAATGTAAATTTTGTTTTTTTAATTCAAAAATTTAAACAGCGTGGTTGGACCACTCATTCTCATTGCTAGCTGCAAATGTTGCGGTTTTGGGGGATAATGTTGCATAATGTAGTTAAGGATTTGTTCAATAGGACCTTCCCTAGTTATGCAAAAAAATCAAAACTTGAAAAATTTGCTGTAGGTGAGGCGAAGAGCAGTGGTTCCGTCACTCCACAAAAAATTTCTATCAGTGATGGTTGATAAGGTGTTCTGTAGATGTGCATTGAGATTTGTGGAGAAGCTCGAACCGTTTGCTTCTAATGGTGCTGCAGTGAACATGGAGGAGAAGTTCTCTCAGCTGACTTTAGATGTGATCGGTCTGTCTTTGTTCAACTACAACTTTGACTCTCTTACTTCGGATAGTCCGGTTATTGATGCGGTTTACAGTGCACTGAAGGAGGCGGAGGCTCGATCCACTGACATTTTACCATACTGGCAGGCAAGTCCATGCTTACCCTAAATGTGTTTGTTTAGCTATATGAGATAAGTAGCTTACTTTGCCATATGAGAGTGCTTCCGTCTTTTTTGTGTTTGAACCAGTCAGATTAGCATTTGGTAGACACTAAAGAATCATATATATTCATTGGTGAAAATTTAGATTTAAGTTGTAGAGAATAGAGAATGCATAGCTTCAAATGGATGGTAACTTTCTTTGTTTAGCTTGAAGGCTATTCTCCCAAATGGCATGAAATGGTCACCATTACCTAGAGCTAGATTTTCATCTGCCCTAACAGCTGTTGATTCTACCGATGCCATGTTATAGCTTTCAAGACTATAGGTGAATAAGGACATGAAATAATTTCTTATTACCACATGTAATATCATTGTTGCATAGTGGTTAGATTTCTTGAGATGGTGTAGGTGGCCCAAATGTGTACTCTCAACCCCGCCAACCACCCAAAAAAAAAAAAAAAAAAAAAAAAAACCAACAACAATAATCGCGCACAAACACAGAAGCACACATATATAGAAAAAAGAAAAGGTATGAAGCATAGTTTTACTTGTAACCTATAACTTGAATAAGAACTCTTATATCTACCTAGTGAGTAGTGAGATTTCATTATTATTATAATGCCTTTATTCTTGAATTCAGTAATCCACTCTATGGAAATTATATTTAGCTAGTTACCATTAGCAACATAAGCTCGTCCCTGTTTGCTCTTACTTCCCTCTCAATCATTGCTCTGGGTCTCATGGTAATTTTACAATGCCCATTGCACTAGCATATTCACAAGGTAACTATCTTATCTTGTTATCCTTTAAAGTATAATTGTAAGTAGCTTACATGTGCTTAACCTTAAGTCAATAACAATGAAATATATTTCAGTGCTGACCTTTTCTGAGCATCTGCATGTCTTTGAAAATACCCTTGGAAATTTAGTAGCAAACAAACTTATAGACCTAACTGCACTATAAACTTTTCAAGTGGATGTTGGGACTAAAAGTTAATAATCATACTTAATAACGACATTAGAGGATCAAGATTTGTAGTTTAATATGTATTTTAATGAATCACATTTGACTATAATTAGGGAAATGGTGTTCAAATTTTACAACCAAGTAAATACTTAATCATATAGTTCCTAATTTTGATTGCTGAGAGTTAGGCCTTTCACTAGACATGGACTACACATACTTTTGGGTACACATTAATAAATGCAAAATTTATTAAAAATTCTTTGTCTTGAAACCTAGACAAAACTGGATAAGTCAATCCCTAATTTTTTTTTTCTTTTCCTTTTTTTGCTTTTGTGTATCCAGGTAAAAATTTGGTAAATATTATATTGGCCAAGGAACAAACATCTTCTCTTTGTTTTATCATTCCGTGAACCTTACAACTGTGATCTGAATGTCTTAGCTTCCTCTGTAAATTTCTTGTGATTAAAAAGTAAGAAACTGTTTTTTGCATTCTTTTGAAGATTTTGTAGTGCCTTTGGTTTGTAATTTCTCTTTTGTTGTAGCAGATACCTTTTCTATGCAAAATCATACCAAGGCAGATAAAAGCAGAAAGAGCAGTTGCTATTATCCGTAGAACTGTTGAAGAGCTCATCACAAAATGCAAACAGATTGTAGAGACGGAAGGCGAGCAGATTGATGGAGAGGAGTATGTAAATGACACAGATCCAAGCATACTCCGTTTCCTACTGGCTAGTCGTGAAGAGGTTTCTCAATTTTCTTGAGATTTATGCACCCATTTTAGCAGCTGAAGTTTTCTCTTGATATCATTATACTTAATTCTTTACATTTTGTATGTTCACATGTTATAGTGCTCATTGGATATACTATGTTACATAGGCAGTTGCTTTATACTCTAAATACTTTTTTATTGTAGAAAATCACTTGAAAAATAGGTATCAGCATTGTATTTTTAGTCATTTTTCTCATAACTTTTTAGCTTGTTTTCTTTCTCTTCCCTCATTATTCATTCAATGGCTGTGGGATCCCCTAATCACTTAGATTTTAATTAATGCTACGCTATTTTACTTAATGCTACGCTATCTCAAATGATCAATTTTTATTGCATCTCCTTGTATTCTTTGAGTCATTAACTTTGTATATGTTTCCCAACTCTTGTTGAGGCTCGTGAGATTAAGGCAATCAAATAAGTTGAGTCAAATAAATTTGCATCATTTAAACATAAATAAGGTTTGAAATCTTGAGGGGCATCAATTGATACCCCATGGTTCCATGTGGCAATGCCATTGTGTGAATGTGCATCAACATGGACTTGGAAATATGAGCAGAAGGTCAATTTTAACATTGATGGTACAATAATAAAGACCAATATTTAAAAAATACGATAATGTATAACATAACATTTTTCCTTTGTTAGCTTACATTGCATATAGCTTAATGCATTGGCGTAGGTTATGCGATATTCTATTAATTTAATTAAATAAATATAAAATTGTATGGAATAAAAAATAGAAAAATAATTTTTAAAAAAAAAGTTAAAGAAGAGTACAAAAGACATAGAAGCCATAGTAAGTTTGTATCAAGTTTGTAATCGTCATCATAAAAGGATTGAGGTGTGGAAAAAGTGGTTGGAGCAAGAGTCACAAGAGGAGAGGGCATCGCTGAAGGAGTCGTTGATAAGGGAACTCACTGGACGTTGTAGAGTCATCAAAAGGAGGACGTGAATTTGTTGTCATGCTCGTCATTGCAATGAAAGAAGGGAATTGAAAAAAAAAAAAATTTAGAGCTCGGATGAGGAGGTTTTTCTTTAAAGTTTTTTATATTTTGCTTGATTGTTCTTAATATAGGAAAATTTAAGCTATGAAAAAAATTGTAATCTAATGTACGTTAAATAAAAATAACATTGTGTTATCTGTTTTGTGATTTTTTTTTGCGGTTAAGAAGCGCCAAGTCACGCTGTGTTACTAAATGGGTTATAATGACTTAAATACCGTGTTTTTTAAAACATTGATACATATATTGTTTGTAGTTTTTTGAAAATGATCATCGAGAACTGGTTTTTGATTAAATATATTGACTTTTTGTAATTTGTAGACATTACTATTTCATAAACCCAAATGAAACAGGTCTAACCTTTCCATCTTCATTTTCCTATAGTGGAGCTTAATTCATTTGATTTCTACTTTGTATATATCTTAAGTTAAATAAATTTAAGGTAAACAATTGTTTTTAGCTATTTTCATGTAATATAGTTTTTAAAATAATTAAAACAGAAATATTTTTCATACATGCAATTCACATCAAAGAAGTGTCAACTATGCAAACAAAATTAAAAAAAGTGTTTATAAAAGTCAAGCAATCCACATATTGAAAGGAGCATCCAAGTCTGTTTATGTCATATATGGGTCTGGAGAGAGATGACCACCAAAATTCCTGAAAATTCGCTTCTCAGTCGGTGGAAGAAAAATTCCTAGCTAGCCCATGACTCAACCAAATCAATGATGAGCACCAAGAAATGAAGATAAATCTTTCTATTAATTAATAATTAATTAATCACCAACATACAAGGATATGCATTGTAAAAGGTTGTGCAAGTATGGAGATATGAGCTTAGTGGAGAATTATTAAGAAGGAAAATTTTCTCATCTGGAGTTGGCTTAGAGCAAGAAACAATAGTCATTTTTATCTTCACTGGAGCATCGGAAGTGCTGTAATCATCAGTATTGGAAAAGATGAAAGTAGGTGGGTTAAACAAGAACTCAAAATTGAATTTGAATTGGTGGTTTTGTGGAATCTGCAAAAGAAAATGTGAGAAGGAGAATGAGATGGAGATATGGAATGCATGTCTTTCCACATGTGTGACAGTTCGAATTTACAATTTCTCCTCATAACATTCCTCATAAACGAAAAAAAAAAGCCGACAACTAAAGAAAAATTAAAATAATGGGGTTTTCCCCTACAAGAAAAAAAGATAACAGAGGTTTAAAAAATTTAAATTAACAATTCAACCATGGGTTAGACACGCATGTTTGAAATACTTTGCTATCTAGCTATGGATCAAATGCGCAATGCAGATCAAAATTAATTGTATTTTATCTAGTACCGAATTTTGCTTATTGTTGTCATTGTAGTTGGTATGTGGAAGGGCGCTAAATTGCTAGGATGTAAGTGTGAAGTTGTATAGAGAATGTAGAAAATGTATACATTGCCAAAAGATATTGGGAATGAGATAGTATCGCATATCCTTGTACTTGCAGTTACTAAGTAGCTTGTCAATACATGTCTGCAATTTAGTTACATCTTTAGTATGTGTGTATGTATATAGGGATTACCGTAAATGAGCTACCAGCTCAGGTAAATTACATGAGTTAGCAGCAAAAAAAATATTGCTCCTATTATTTTTTAAAAAAATTCATCATAATATTTAGAATCTTAGCTTCTTTAAGATCAAAATATATATATTTTGGAGTTTATTTGCCATTCCATCAAATGGACACAAAATATTGTATTCACCGATAACCATTAATATTGTATCTATTTGATGAAAGGCCAAATGAAAACTAACATCGAAGAAATTGGGTATGAGTGAAATTCTAGGGAATTGAGATCATAATCCCAAAAAAAAAAAAGAATTTGAAAAAAGTACCAGAGATAGTAGAAATGGACTGCAGGTTACTTGGGTTGTCAACTTTCCATTTTTTTTTTTATATGTAAATGTATATTAACACACACACACACGTGAGTAGGTATGTATGTATGTATATATACACATAAATAACTATACACACACACACACACATATCTAGATAGACACATATACATACATATGTACATATACATATGTAGGTATGTAAAGATACATAAATATATATGTGTATGTTTAAATAGATACATATATGTACGTGTATACTTATCTATATATGTACATGTATGTATGTGTGACACACATATATGAGAATATCGGAAATGAGCTGATAGATTATGCACGCTTCCTGCACTTACAGTACACAAATCCACTTTCCCATTTCGGCTTTCAATTTCATTTAGGATTATGATTTATACCTCCTTAACTTCTTATATATATATTGTGCAATATCCAGGAAATTGTTTGAGTTTTGGCTTATGTGGCTGAGCTACTGCGATGAATACATCTTATCTGAATTTGCAGTTTAACACTATGTTTTTACTATGTTCAGGTTTCTAGCGTACAATTACGAGATGATCTATTATCAATGCTAGTTGCTGGACATGAAACAACTGGTTCAGTATTGACATGGACGCTTTATCTCTTAAGTAAGGTATCCTCATCAATCTTTCATATCTTTCACTGCATTATGTGCCTCTGCTTTAGCATTCTTGATGCTGCTGGGCAAACTTGAGCTTTTAAATTTGATGTAAATAATACTGAGACACTGGATAAGAAACCAGTAGTGCTTCTAGTTGTTTGCTCAAAATTTAGATCTTTCTTTCCATTACAAAATTATTTGATTACAATGAAAATTGAGATTACAAAAGAAATCTGAGAAATAACAAGAATGGGAATATTAATTTATTCCCTTTTCTTTATGTGGGTTCGGGTTGCGATGGAGTCTCGCTGGTGCACTCCGTTGACCGTCTGACCGGGAAGTGGATGGCTCTGCTCCGCTCCTTGATCTCACGAGCTTGTCCAAAATCGTCCCAAAGTCTAAAAATCCAAAAGTCCTTTCTCCGGACTCAATTCCTTTCTTTTATAGACCGAATCCGCTTGAAATCCGGCTCGAATTATCCCTGAAAAATCTGATCACGAGATATCAGCGAAATTAATAGGAAACAAATAAACGGAAAACAACGGAAACAACCCGCGAGTTGGCACCTGCGGGATCGCTCCCGCGGGTACAACCCGCGGGAGTTTTCCCGCCGGTGCACCAGCGGGAGCCTCCCGCGGGTGGGGCCCGCCAATTTTTTTTAATTATTATTTATTATTATTATATATGTGTATATTTTTTTTGGCATTTTTTTTAGTATCTACATAACCCCTTCCAAAGTTTTCGAAGTTCTGTATTGAGTCGTACTGAATTTTGAAACACTTTGGATTTTTTAATTTTGGCTACCAGACGTATTCAATTTTTCAATAACAAGCAGAGGTATGATTTTAACGTGCTCATTAGATGACAAGCAGAGGTATGATGTTAACATGCTTATTTTAGGTCAAGCAGAGGTATAATGTTAACGTGCTTATTTTAGTCCTAACCGTTCAGTGACATCTAGTATGACGGATCAGGAAAAGACAGAGGTGACATTAAACGTGTCTTGGAGTTTAACCTATTCAGAGGATCTGGTCGTGATAGGGACAAGCTGACTAAATAGAAGTGACGGTTAACGTATTTAGCTTTGGAATCGGACTATCAGAGGTAACTGTTAACTTGATAGGGAGATGATTTTCATCAGAGGTAATTTTTAACTTAACGATATCAAAAACAAATTTATCAGAAGCTGTAATATTGGACTTGATGAAGTGTGAGTTTTCTTTTCTGTCAGAGGTGAAACCTTAACATGACAGGAGATTTAATCGGATTTTATTTCATTTGATTTTGAATTATGATGTCAGAGGTATGATTTTAACTTGACAAATATTTTGGAGTGTCACTTGCTCTGCTGGAGAAAAATGCGAGAAAAGTTTCGTTGTCAGAGGTGAAATCTTAACGTGACAAGAGATTTATTTGATTAGGATTTTTAGCAAACCCCCAGCTATTAACGGATTTGATTTGCCTTTACCAACTACCGTTTGAGTTGGGCTAGCCATGCTATTCCCCTCAGCATGGTGAGTTGTCGAGGATTTCGTTTGGACTTAAATGCCAAACTTTTCCCCTTCCCTTTGCCTTAGCAGCTTAGAGCAGCGATGTATCATTATATTCGAATAAGGATACTGTTGTCACAGGTTCGTCATGGGATTTTTAGCAAACCCCTAACTATTAACTGATTTGATTAGCCTTTACCAACTACGGTTTGGGTTGGGCTAGCCATACTCTTCCCCTCAGCATGGAGAGTTGTCGAGGGTTTCGTTTGGGCTTAAATGCCAAACTTTTCCTCTTCCATTCGCTTTAGCAGCTTCGGACAGTTCATGCTTTTTACCCTCAGCGTGATGGAATTGGCGAGAAATTTATTCTCTTCCCGTAGTCTTGTCGGCGTTGGGTAATTCATACTTTTTACCTCCAGTATGATGGAGTTGGCGAGAAACTTATTCTCTTCCCGTTGTCCTGACGGCGTTGGGTGATTCATACTTTTTTACCCCCAGCATGGTGGGGTTGGCGAGAAACTTATTCTCTTCTCGTTGTCCTGACGGCGTTGGGTGATTCATGTTTTTTTACCCCAGCATGGTGGGGTTGGCGAGAAACTTATTCTCTTCCCGTTGTTCTGACGGCGTTGGGTGATTCATACTTTTTTAGCCCCAGCATGGTGAGGTTGGCGAGAAACTTATTCTCTTCCCGTTGCCCTGACGGCGTTGGGTGATTCATGCTTTTTTACCCCCAGCATGGTGGGGTTGACGAGAAATTTATTCTCTTCCCGTTACCTTGACGGCGTTGGGTGATTCATACTTTTTACCCCCAGTATGGTGGGGTTGGCAAGAAATTTATTCTCTTCCTTGTGCCTTAATGGCATTGGGTGATTCATGCATTTTTACCCCTAGCATGGTGGGGTTGGCGAGAAATTTATTCTTTTCCCATAGCCTTGTCGGCGTTGGGTAATTCATATTTTTTACCCCCAGTATGGTGGGGTTGGCGAATAAATTTATTCTCTTCCCGTTGCCCTGACAGCGTTGGGTGATTCTTTTTTTTTTATATATATTTTTTTGATTTTTTGATTTTTGATTTTTTGATTTTTTTTTTTTGCAGGTTATGGGGTTTAAATTAACCGCCCTGAGCTCGTCTTTGGAATTGTTGTGAGCCCAAGTAGTACCTTTAGACCACCCACCTTAAATATATCCGAGTTAGCTCTAACACCTTTTTTGTTCACCTTTGAGCTGAACTGCTCCAGCGTCAATCAACGCTTGAATTTTGTCTTTTAAAATAAAACAATTTTTTTTGGGGTGACCTACAATCCGATGGTACAGGCAGGAATTCGGATCGTCAGCCTTCCCAACTTCTTCAGGCTTCTTGCTTTCCGGCAACTTAAGCATTTTGCGTTTGCTGAGCAGATCGAATATAGTAGCAGTATGTTCATTCTTGAACGAATACTGCTTTTGAAGTCTAGGCGACTTTGCTGTGTTGCTTATAGTTGGCCATGGTTTTTGCTTCGGTGTGCTTTCTACCGCCATTACCATTATATCCTTCCCTTTGGAACGGGAAAACTGGAATGGAGGTTCATTTGTACTGCCTCCGATTGCGGACTGCTGCTTTTCGAGGCGTCGAAGTATTTCTTCGGCCTGTTCACCCTGCTTAAGCAGGTCTTTTCATGATTTGGATTCGATCGAGCCCATCTTGTTTAGGATATCGGTCAACAAGTTGTGTATGCAGGTTTTCACAAGTGTGTCCTGTGTCATGTCATGTGGGCATCGAACAGAAAATTCTCGGAACCGCTTGACATAAGTTTTGACCGTTTCGCCTTCTTCTTGCTTCGCTGCTAGCAAAGATAGTATAGAGACTTCAGTATCATTTTCAAAAAATCAGGTTAAGAACTCACGTTCTACATCAGTCCATGATTTAATTGTTCCGTGGGGTAGCTGCATGAACCAAGTAAATGCGGGCCCCCGTAAAATACTCGCAAATATCTTAGTCATAGTCGGATCATTCTCCATGAGGTGTCCTGTCTGCGACAGGAAGTAGAAGATGTGCTGTTGGGGCGAACATCTACCGTCGAATGATTGAAGGTTCAACGGTTTATATTTTGCAGAGTAAAGTACGGTCTCCCATTCTATGAGATAAGGACGGACTACCCCCACCTCTTGCAGTTTCTTTCGATGAAGAAGAGCTTGTAGTTGATTCTCCATCTTCTCCATTTTTTCTACGTGAGGGTTGATGATAACCCTCACTTTCTCTTCCTCTCTTGATTGAGGAGACATTTCTTCATTCTCGTCCTCGCTGTCCTCATTTATCTGGACAGGCCGTTTCTTTCCTGTCGATCAGAAATAGACGACGAGAATTGGCTCTTTCTAGTTTGAGCTAACAACTCAATCAAAAGTTGTTTCATTTCTCCTATAGTCTTCTCTTGCTGTTCGAGACGTTTTTCTTGTCTCTCAAGCCTTTCAGAAACTTCTTCTAGGCGCACGCCCTCTGATTCGATAGAAACTCCTTTTGACTCTAGAGTGATTTCCTCATCTGAAGGGTAACTTCTGACCACCTTTTTGCCTTTATTAATCATATGCGATGTGGCAGCAGGCAGATCGGTTTTCGAGCACATCCTTTTCACCGTTCGCATTCTTTTAGGTTCGGTGATCCGCTCAAAAACTGATCGTTTTGAGTTGCATTGGCAGTTTGATAGAACAGTTGAGATCAGCTGTTCGCATTGGCAGTGAGGAATATTTTATGAGGAGTTCTTCCAATTGAGATACTCTCTCAAATCTTGAGGTATTTTCTCCTCTCTATTTGCATCTTGACGCCTCTTGTGTCGCAAATTTGGTTCATAATACTGGAGAGTTTGCAATATCTCAGGGCTGAGCTCTTTTCCAGCATCAGATTGTTCTCCAACTCTTCTGCGGATTCTTCTGGAGTGCACACTGGCCTGAGTAGTTGTGTGGGCCCAGCACACCTCTGATAGAGAGATTAAAATTCTTGGTGTATGTAGTGTGTTCACCATAGGCATGCTCGAAGAGACATGAGAGTTGTGTTCATTTAACGTAACCCGTCGGTGGCATCTATGGGATGCAACCCGCGGTTGCAACTGTGGGTTTGTACCCGTGGGTTCGCTCCTACGGGGTGCAACCCGCGGGTTGCCACTCACGGTTGCAAGCCGCGGGTTTGCACCCGTGGGATTGCTTTTGCGGGATTCAATCCGTGGTTGCATCCGTGGGTTTGCTCCGAAATTTTTCACTGTTCCGGAATTTTCTGCAACCCTTTCTGTATAATTGATGCGTGCTCGTTGAGTTTTACGCCTTAGATTTCTCTTTTGGGAGCGGGTTAGAGTTTGATTTGACTTTTTGTTTGACTTTGGAACGGGCGATAACGCCGTGTTCTTGACAGACGATGACGTCTTATTAGTTCCAACGGGCGATGACGTCTCGTAAGTTTTCATAGGCGATGACGCTTTTTGATTTCCGGTGGGTGATGACGCCTCACCTTTTTTTATCGTTGCCCGACGATGACGCCTAGGCTCCGAATCAGAGGATGAAAAAAATTCCTCATCTTTTTGCTGGTCGACTTCTACGACCAGCGTTTCAACGACAGATCCGATCGCTACCAAATCAGACTGCGCTACCATATTCTCTATTGTGAACAGAGGGGCTCCCACTGTGGTCGCCAATTCTTGTTTGCTCAAAATTTGGATCTTTCTTTCCATTGCAAAATTATTTGATTACAACGAAAATTGAGATTACAAAAGAAATCTGAGAAATAACAAGAACGGGAATATTAATTCATTCCCTTTTTTTATGTGGGTTCGGGTGGCGATAGAGCCTCGCTGGTGCACTCCGTTGACCGTCTGACCGGGAAGTGGATGGTTCCGCTCTGCTCCTTGATCTCACGAGCTCACCCAAAATCGTCCCAAAGTCTAAAAATCCAATAGTCCTTTCTCCGGACTCAATCCCTTTCTTTTATAGACCGAATCCGCTTGAAATCCGGCTCGAATTATCCCTAAAAAATCGGATCACGAGATATCAGCGAAATAAATAGGAAACAAATAAACGGAAAATAACGGAAACAACCCGCGGGTTGGCATCTGCGGGATCGCTCCCGCGAGTGCACCCGCGGGAGACTCCCGCAGGTGCAACCACGGGGTTCACCTGCGGGAGCCTCCAGCAGGGCCCGCCAATTTTTTTTAATTATTATTATTATTATTTATTATTATTATTATATATGTGTATATTTTTTTTTGGCATTTTTCTAGTATCTACACTAGTTAGTCAAACTATAATAACAATCAAAAGAATTATGTCCTAAACAGATATAGAAAAAAAAAATTACTTAACTTGCAAAAAGAGTAGTTTTTAGACAAATTATTTCTTAGTGGCCATCAAAATTGAAAAAAAGAAAAATAATTTCATTATCTTGTACAGAATGCCCGATGCCTAAGGTAGAGTATTCAAATGTTTTGGAGGTTGTTTGTTGATACATTGACAGTTTGTTTACAGAAAAGTTTTTGGTGATAGAAAACATCTTTGCTGAGATTTATTTTTGGAAACCCGGAGTTCTAAAAGAACCTATCTTGTGCGTAATATGTATTTCAAGTCATGCCTGTTGCGATCAATGGTGTGATACAGGAATTGCATGGTCCATAGTCAGTCTGATATCCTGTGTAAAGTGTAACCAATTCTAACTCAAGTTATGTCTCCCTCTCTCAGTCCATCACACTCCCTCTCTTTGTTCCTTCCTTTCCATCCCCCTATTTTCCCTTCTGTAACAGCTATCATCTTGCCCCCCTAATATGTGTGCATTCATTTCAGTATTTGGAGACACCCATCTGTATTATTGGAAGTAGTTATTATCATAATTCAGGCCCAGCTGCCATTGTCTGATCTTATTACCTGTTTCACAATCACAAGGAGGGACGGTATGGGGATGGCTTTGGGCAGTGGTGGATTTAGGGTGGTTTTTTATTTGGGCATTGGAGTTGGCTGCAGGAGGGAGAGAATTGTTGGTTTTTTTTTTTTTTTTTTGTGGGGGGGGGGGGGGGGGGGGGGGGGAGTGGGGGGTTGTCAATCTGAAATTATGAAAATTCCTTTGTACCCCATGAAATTAAGGCACGACCTATTTATCGAGTGAGATATAGAAAATAAGGCATTGTTTCTCTTGTTAGCCAAAAAGGAAACATAGAAATGCCAAAGAAATAAGATGGAAAGAGTGGAGGTCTTCTATTTAGGGTGATATAAATGCTCGAGGCAAAAATAAGATTGTATGTAAAGTATTTTGAACTAATTAATCAGAAGTCAAAATCCTATCATGTAATCCTTTAATCTCAAGCAACCATCATAAAAAAGTTGAATTAACATAAGATCTTTTAAAATAAAAAAATTAGAACCAAATTTATTTTTTCTACTACTTACGTTAGCCTAATATGTATCAGGCTATCAGCAACTTGTTTCATATAATGTTATATTTATTTTCTATAAAATTTTATATAGTAAAAGTCTTGAACTCCCTGTTAAAAGATCTGGGCTCTGCCACTGGCTATGATCTTTGTTGATATAAAAAAGCATTAATTTTCATCATGTCCATTCTGTTTAATATTTGTGATGATTGGCCTTAAAAAGAGTGTACGATACACATGTTGAAATGGATCAATGTGGAAACACAGTTTAGTTAGAAGTGTTCTATGTTTGAAGTCTTTAGACATCTTGAAAAAGGAAAATTTTCACAAAGTCCACTCTCTTCAATTTTTGTCATGATTGGAATTAAGAATTACATAATAGTATGATACTTACACTGATATGGAACTATGTGGAATCATAATTGTGTGGTACATGCACATGGGTATGGAACAATGTGGAATCACATTCTAGTGCAAATTTTTTTGTGTTTGGACATGATCACTCAGTTATTTAACTTGTATGAAAACTGTTTTTGTTTCTGGAAGAATGTTGACAATATTTGCATGAAACCATTTTTTATGTTGCAGCAGTTCATAGCATTATTATTTCCACCAATTTCACACTTCCATCTTTTTCAATCCTTGCGACCTACTTATCAACTTGCAGGGTAAAGAGACCCCCAATAAACTATGACTTTTGTCCCTGTCGGAGTCAATAAGCTGTGCTATCCTCTCTGCCAGCAATGCCTACATTTCCACTTACATTATCCAATGTTTTATAATTGCTTCTCTGAATACAAGCCACTTTTCTGAGACTTATTTGCTTCATACTATTGAGAGAATACTCTTTCCACCTGATTTTTGCCTGTCATGATGCAACAAATGCTTACTTCTCTATATTTACCTGCAATACGAAACTGTTACCACATTATTACTGTATTTGGATGTCATTGCTTCTCTCTACTTGTTGGTTTTATTTATGGTCTACAAGCTGTAAAAAGAGCATATACATAATATGTGATACCATAAAGATCACTTCTGTAATCTGGTAAAATTATCAACAATGGATCTGCAGATGAGATCCTAGTATCTTTCTCAACTTTATGTCTCCTCAACTAACAATATCCACATTTTTATTTACTTAACCAATTTTCTTTTGTTATCTTGAAGAATCCGTGTGCTTTGGCGAGAGCACAACAAGAGGTTGACAATGTTTTACATGGAAGACTCCCTCTATATGAAGATGTCAAAGAGTTGAAGTACTTGATGCGTTGCATAAATGAATCAATGCGTCTTTACCCACATCCTCCTGTATGTTGTAAGCTCTTCCATTGGCAATGTTCATACTGGACATTGCTGAACTGTGCTTCTACTTGGTTTCTTACCCAGAAAAGGGGGAAAAACTTCTACTTGGTTTCCAGGTCTTGATAAGGCGAGCTCAAGTTGCTGATGTTCTTCCTGGAAATTATGAAGTCAACACTGGTCAAGATATAATGATTTCAGTGTACAATATACATCGGTCAGCCCAGGTAGTATGTAATACTTTTAGTTTTATTGTAAGTGCCTAAGGCCTAGTTCAACTGTGATTTCCATCTTTTATTAGTTATATTTGGGCGAACTTGCATTTTAGGATTATGAGTGCTTTCTACCCAAGTTAATACCCAAGTCATATTCCAACTTTCATGTTTTAGTAACAAGGATTTTGAAATACTTACTTCACGATTAGTCTTTGCATAGGGCTTTTGTTGAGTGTACCATGGGGATTTTCCTATTGAAAAGTATGAAAATGCCAGTCAAGGTTCACCTTGTCAGTCCCCTTTGAGCATAAAATTGTTATGCATTTCAAAGGAAAATTAATGGAGGCTATGGCCTTTCTACCCAAAAATAAAAAGCAAATATAAGAAGATTTATAGGAAAGAAAGTTAAGCGTGACCTTTATTTATGGATTTGCCCCCTAGAGCTAATTTAGTGTTTTCAAGGAATTAGCCCATGATACTTTGAATGCGACTTGCACGCCGTGGAAAAATATAGGGGCTTCATGTTAGGTTCATAACCCTGGGAAATTTAAAATTATATTATCTATTATGTACTCTCATTGATTCTGCTTTCAAAGCGAGTAATTCTTATGCAAGAGCCATTCCACGTGGCCTAGAGCATAAGAGGGAGAATTTAAATTTGTTTGATATACATTGTAAGCACTCAACCTGTTGCTCTGTTAGCTACTTTGGATGAAGTGGTTTCTGAAAGAACTGATAATACACAAAAACATATCTAACTAGCATTAGATCTTTACGTGCAAGTTATGGATGAAGGGTGGTTTGCCAAATGTGCCTCCCTTCATAGGAAGCATTCATGGAATTTTAATACTTAAAATTCTCGTGGCACACAAATTCCTACTCCTATAAAGATGCAGTTCCATAGCATGACCCGGAACAAAGCCCTCTCATAGGATTGAGCCAGATTTTATGACAATCTTATGCTGATGTATCTAACTGGTAATGCCTGCATTCCTAGTTCAGATCAGTTTTCTAGTTCAGATGCAGGGCGGTGCTTCAAGAATAATGGACTTCCTGAGAGGACCTGTTAAACAGTTATTAGCTTCATGTTATTGTCTGGGACAAAGATGGTACCCTCAGAATAGTTAGCCAGATTTGACAGCAAACTCGTGTTCTGTTAACTTATCTCATAGATTGTATATACATTACCTAGCTTAGTTTAGTTGGTTAACCTGTATTGTTTGATGTGCTTCCAGAGTGGGGCTGCTGACTAGCTGGATAAGTACTTCTGTTATTTGCATCTGCGCATGATATATATTCCCAAACTTTAGTGTCTTCGCATATTTGTTGTGCTCTTATGTTTCACTATTCTTCCTTTGAAGGAGTTTTCTTGAAACTACTATATTCACATAACAATCTAATGATAGCAAAGTTTTTTAATTCCCACAACCACAAGTATGACAGTACTGTTATTCACCAATATGTTAGCAATTAATTGTTTTACTCGCAGAATACTTAACCATTTCAATGAAGAAAAAAAGGGAGAAAATGTAGCCTTTGATGCCAAGCTGCATCATTTTCTTTTCCTGCTGAGTGCATAGTTAAATTGAGATTAATGTATGGCCATCTCATAATAAAGGACAACCTGTAAAGTCAACTTACCGGACTTGATTTCTCCTATATAGGGAGAGAATGTTTGTGGCTATCTGTGTTTTGTTTGTAGAGAAAATGCTTTGATGTTTCTCATTTCCTTGCATTTCATGTTTGTAAAAGGTCTGGGACAGAGCAGAAGAATTTATGCCTGAAAGATTTGATCTGGAGGGACCGATACCAAATGAGTCAAATACTGATTACAGGTCTGTGAGTGTTAATTCTCTTTCCTGTATAATCTATGTATGTGTTCTTTGGTAATTCAATAATACATAAGTTCTATATTTACATTTCTTCTTGAAGCCCTAAATTTCATACCTTTTGTCTAAAGATTCATACCATTCAGTGGAGGACCACGCAAGTGTGTTGGTGATCAGTTTGCTCTGCTGGAGGCTATTATAGCTCTTGCAATCTTTTTACAGCATATGAATTTCAAGCTTGTTGCTGATCAGAAGATCAACATGACTACGGGAGCTACAATTCATACAACAAATGTTGGTACCTGCCACTTGATTATGAGAAAGATTTTGTGCATATTGATTGCTGCATACATGCCTTGAATAGTAAACTGATACATAAATTGTGGGAGCAATTTTGCATGTGAGGGTGGCATTCAGTAAATATCAGAATTAAAAAAATGAAAACTTAACGGTTTTTTTTTTTTTGGGCCAACCAGCATATTTATTACCTTTTGGAAAGTAATTGTTTTAGCACCTCAAAAAATGAGGTTCTATTCTTGATCTAATCAAACAATGATATATTCTCTTCAATTTACCTGGAATATATTTATACAAATACTATTAACTGCCAATTTCTTTTTCCCATAACTAGCATATTCTGTTATTTTGATCTGGTTGTTGAAAAGTGTAGTAACATTGCATAAACAGAATAAGAATTCATTTAACTCCTCTTATTTCTCTGAGATAGCACCATATTTGCTTTACAAAAGTTGTCAAATGTTTACTGGTTCAAAGTTCAATCAGGCCCTTTTCCTGTTATAATTGCAGATTTTTTTTTTTTGGACATCCTGAATCAAAGTTAGATACTTAGATGCTAAATTTTACTATGTTGCCATTTCTTTTAACTTTCAAGAGGCCTATCTGTTGCAGGGCTTGTACATGACGTTAACTCCACGAAATTCTGAGAGTGAACCGGCTCCATCTTTGAGGTAGTTGTTATATATAATTGTTTGACCAATTATTTTTTTACTCTTTTGAATAATACAACTCTGTTTCTTTTTCTTTAGCTTTTTTCAACTATTATCCTGTCTTCTGTTATTATTTATTTATGTTTTTATGTACTTTTCCCAATCTTTTTCCACCTCTGAGGCCCAGGACTAGCATGATAGCCATAACGATGTCAGGTAGGAATAACTGTAGCAGTAGTATTTGAATGTAACATGCGATGATGGTGATTTCCTTGTATAGATGACAAAGCAGGGTATATAAGTTTTTTAAATTTTAACCAACAAGAAGTAACCTGTTATGGTGGTTTCCTTGTAGAGATCGGAGGTTTCAGACCTAAATTTTTGTGACTGATTTCATCATTCAAGTTAGCAGATGCTTCATAATAGTCATCCAAAAATCTTTGTCCCAGCTTTTCACTTGTAAAGAAAATACAAGAGAGGATCTTCTTAAAGTGTTATTTTTGCTTACACAAGCAAACAATAGGCAAAGCATTTCAGGTTACTGCGAACTAGTTATAGCTTGATCAAGATCAACTGACTACTTCTTAGAGCTTGTGACTGCAGCAAGTTAGAATGATCAAATCAATGAATTTGAATGAAATGGTTAAAAAAATGTCTAGAAAATCAAATCAGCATCGTTATATGAGCGAAATTTCTTGTGTACAGGGAAGCTGGTGTTTGACAGTGATACCATGCTGCATCCAAATTTTTTTCTCTTAGAAGCACAGCTCCCAGATCCATATTTAGAAATTTACTCAAATTTTTCATATTTGCTTATTTTCCCGCCAGATAACTTGGGAGTTGGGATCGTGTCATTATACCCCACTTGTTGATGTTCCCTCGTTGATGGTAGAGAATGAAACTGGAATTTTAGCATGGATCTCTTAGACAAGGAAAATTTGGGGGGCATTATTAGGACACTTTCTGATGTACATGGACCTCTAGTACTATACAGCTAGAGTGGACTTTTAATTATGTTGATACTGTTTATTATGCCTATTGGAAATTCTTCTTTCAGATACTTTTGGTGGTATTACTATGGATATCATTAGAAACATTAAGCTAAAGTGGTTATCATATAAAAAATGGGTGAACTTTAAATGGCCTGTATTATGTATAAGACAATTTGATTAAAAAATCACTTTAAATGATTTTAATGTAGAAATGTTTTTTAAAAATTTTAATAACAATTATCAAATTAAGAATAGGTATATAGTATTCAGTAAATACACATATTTCGTACATTTTTAGAACATGTATCCTGTACATCACTCATTTATGTCTCGTTTCCAGTCCCTTCGCGGTAAATTTGGGCCTGGTATGACTTCATATTGGCAACATCCCATGAATATAACCCAAATTCTATGGCTAACTCCCTAGCTTTCTACCGAACAACTTTAGTTTGCACCAAATATGGATAAGAAAGGGAATTCAGGAATATCATAGTTGCGGATTCCAGAGGGCTAGATAGAAGTCCTTTGTTTTAAATTCCTTTTATTTGTCGTGGCTCATTTGTAAAGCAGGGGTTGGGAGGTCCCAGGTTCAAGACTCCTTGAGAAAAATATATAACAAAAATAGAAAGGAAAGTTAAAAGGGGGAGGAGGACACTTGGCTGCCATGAAGTGTCATCTAATTTGTCATGCTGGGTAAGCTCATGCGATGGAGGAGCAAACTTCCAAATGCTCCTAAATAGGGATGAGAATGAGTAAGTCAAAGAATGGAATTTTCATTTTTAATTTAAATTTTTCATTTAAAAATAAAAATAAAAAAATTTATTTTTAATTCAAAATTTTGAATAGAACAGGCTAAGTACTGACTCTTAAACCCAACCATTTCATCCCTACTCCCAAACGAAAAATCTAAAAGAACTGAAAAGTAGTTTTTTTTTTTTTTTTAAAGGAAATTACATCAATCTTTGATGCATGATATAGCCAAATGAAAAAAATTAAAAAGAGGCAGTCGATAATATTACTAATCTGTTGAAATGGATTTCAACAAGTTGCTAACAGTTTTAACACTTTTTAAATTAGTGTTCAACAAGTCAAAAATAGTAGTATTAACATTTAACCTTATGCACTAAAAATAATAACACAAGAGTGTTGGAACTAGCTAGATCCTCTCCTAAGATTGTGGTTGAGTGTGCGTTCCATGTCACTACTTTACATTGGAATCTAAAGCTTAATATGATGTTGAAGCCTTAAAGATTTAAAAATATATTCTTTGGTTAACATATAATCATATTCATGTTTTACATGTGAAGTGCATTCTGCCTAACTTGTTCCACATGATCCTTACGATCGACAGAAGGATAGCTGAGATGGCATTAGTCTTCCAAGTGGTCTTGAGTTCAATGCCTACCATCTTCAATGTGGGGATTTTCCCCATACAATTGACACAGTCTGGTAGAGGAGTAGAGAGGAATGCCATACGCCCGAGGGATTAGGCTGGTACTCTACCGTGTCTGGATAGTGGATACCCTCAGAATTAGAAGGTTAAAAAAAAAAAAAAAAATCCATTTGCGTGTTATATTTTCACTGCGTAATTGTCCCATTAATCATGATAATTCAAAATTGTGTTGATGCACTGTTGTATAACATGGTAGATTTAACAACTAATTATTTTTAGAAAAGAATTTGTGCTCTTGTACCTTGGATTGATTAAAGAGTAGTTAATTATATGACTAGAAACCCATGCTATGAAGGGGGTCCTCTGTTATGTCATTGGGCATTGAAAATTTCTTTGAAAATTTCTTTGGGGACTAGAAACTATGATATGAAATTATTTTATATACTGTCAGTCTTATTACTATAATCAAGTACTTTTCTCACAATTGATGCCATTCTTAATGAATTGCTTCTTGTGGCTTCAGCTAGTCAGTTTATGTTTCATGATACACAATGGAGATGAGCTCTAGATGTGCATGGAAACTAGTTTCTGTGGAATAACCACTCAAACAGGAGGCAGAATGCTAGAGAGCAGCTAAAACTGAGCCCCGATATCTTCCTTTTGCTGTGAAGTACCCAAGCTACCTGGAAATGCGGCATCTGCCTAATATCTTATACAACGTGCACTATTGCTGTCCCCGACCTGAGAGTGATACAAGACAAACGTATATATCTTTTACCTAATTCTTGATATTCATTTCTGTGTGCTTCTCATTCCATTTTCATGCTGTTATCGAAAAATATTCTACATACTAAATACAGCATGGCCTATTGCTGATCCTTTAGTTAAAGGTTCTTTTGGACAATTTTGGTCAGCTAATGACATGCCTGTGGATTTGTTTGCGAAGCTCAACTTGTTTCTCATATAAACAAGATATCTGATGATTACTATTCAGCAACCTCTGATTTCAGAAGTTTGAATGATTTATTAAATGGGTGACACTGTGCTTTGTACTTAATTCCATGGTTTGAAGATTACACAGCTCCAAGGGTTTTATCTAAATAGAATCCAGAGCACACTGGACTTGAACCACAGTTTTAAAAACTCACCAAATTTGTGTTCCAAATGAACAAACGAAGAAACCTTTCCCCTTCACGTCTAGCAAACGTTACACAACTTCGACTACCACCCACCGGGCGCTCAAAAGGGACTGCAGCCTCGACAGTAGCTCCAACGATGCAGCCCCCAAGCTCTACCACTCCTTGTCTGTGTCCATCACCTTATTCTATGTCTCTGCCTTTTTCTGCTCTCTCTGCCTTTTTCTGCTGCCTCCTCGTGCTGGCCTACTGTCAATTACTGTCACTGCTACTTCAGGTTTTTCTGCCGCCTCCTTGTGCTGGCCTACTGTCAATTACTGTCACTGCTACTTCAGGGAGATCGGGCTGGATATCTGGAGCCTGCTGAGGAATCCAAACCACACCAGCCCCCTGCTTCTGCCGGTGGTGTCCTACAGCAAGGTAGAGGAGCACACGTAGGGATGTGTGGCGTGGCTGGACAACCTCGAGGACAGGGAGACCGTGAAGGTCATAGTGGAGGCTAATGCAGTTGACGGTCAGGTGAGTGAGGTTAGCGAGGACCACCAGTTGGTGCTACCGAGTAAATGGTGGACAAATTCAACAAACTGGTTGTAGATACGGCAAGAACTCAGACAAACACGCACACAAGATTCCATTTTGTCAGTACCCACACGGGCACACCCACGCACACACCCACCCCACGCACACGCAAACACAGGCTCACATGCAAATGCACGTGTGTGCACAAGCGCACACGCATACACGTGCGCACACATGAAAAACTAAATCTACATAGGATTTTTTTCAAACTAAAGATACTTTTATTAGGGCATTAATTAATGAAGAACACGTTACAAAAGGCTCCATTTTGTCAGTACCACTCAAAACATTTTGGTGTCTGAAAAAATAATCAGAAAGCCAGAGACACATAACAACGCTGGGCAATTACAAACACTGCCTGGAACAAGCAATTCCTGGCAAGAAAACATAAAAGCCCTCACAAATGAACCCCTAGCTTTTCTACCTAAATCAGTTCTATTCATTTTATAGTATTGAATAGGCTCGGATCACCTCAACAATGGGTGCACGGCACAAAGGGCACTTACCTCCGCCTCGAACCAACTCATTAGCACATTTAGAGCACGTGCACATATGACCACATCTGAGTATGAAAAACGAAAGATAAGAAGATAGAAAAGAAACATTTAGAAGGTAGACCTTATATGACTCAATGAAGTGAAAAAAAAAAAATTGCAAACCTGTATAGAAGGGAATCAATCTGACCATCACAACAGATGCAGCATGTCCCTTTCCTAACATTACCCCATTTAGCTCCATCCTCTGACGTCTCTTCGCCCATCCCTGTAATCGGAGAGTAAGTTTCTTGTCATGCTTTTAGCACTAGGTGACTACTTCGATAATTTTTTATAGCACTCGGTGCATACAGAGTAAGCCAAGACAACTCTATGGTAGTTCCATTCTACAACACCAAAAATTCAGTAACCCACAAGATATCTAGCACTCAGTTACATGCTCAGCAGATGAACATATTAGATGAACTTAAAATGAAGAGAACATTAATATATCATACTGATTAGCTTGCACCATTAGAATCATGTTTCATTAGTAGTCGTCGTTTTAATTCAGGAAGTTCTCCAAAAGCATAGTTGTACTACTAGCACTTCTTTCCATCTGCATAACTCACAAGATTTTCAATGTATAGCAATAATGGAGATTAATTTTTTCTTCTTCCTTTTCCCCTTCTATCTCTAGATGTAAGGAAGAAACCTATATAAAGCTATTCTTTCATATCATGAACAAAACTGATACATATCAAGAAATTTGTTGTAGAAAGAAGATGTTCTAGTTTCTATTTCGTCAATAGTGAATGATTTCAAGGTGACAAGGTCATCTGAACGGATCATAACCACCCATGAAAAGCACTTTTGAAAAAAATGAACAAGACTATTATGCTTCTAATTAGTAGGATTTGTACAAGTACAAACCAAATATGCATCCAATGCACTAGGTAACAAATTTAAACTAGAGTTAGTGTCACGCCCCGCTCCCTATATACGATGTACGAACGTGTAACAGGTACCGACAACATATTCAGTTTGAATATATGCTAAAGCCTCAATAAATTTGCCACAATAATACTCAGTAATTACGATAGAAAAATTCAATAAAATTTTGACTTTTTATTTATTGGAACGAAGTTTAGATACAGTTGAAATGAAATATAATAAAATTAAATAAAAAGAAGTAGGGAATCTCTAATCCATTATTGGATTTCAACATGATCTTCATAGTTCACCAGATCCTGCGTCAGTGTTGGTATGTCCATCGGTAAGTCTGGGCATGTACACCCAGGTCATCAGATTGCGACCAAAATAAAATACACAGAAAAAATATGAAATATAGCGATTATTTCCAAACATAATAATAACACAAGTTTTAGAAAATATGAAATGAGATGCCTGTAATAATAATGTCAATTAATTTAGGTTATCTTAATATCATTTTAGTGAAGTCAACTTTATAACAAATATATTTTTGTCTAGGATGTCATGTAATTGAAAAAAACTAACTGATGGGATATAACTGTTTTGATTGTTTTCTGTACAGATCAGAAAATGATCACATGGATTGTCCGGTGCTAAGTCAGACTTGCCGTCAGGCAAACAAGAATTATAATCAGGTATGATCCAGCAAATCATCACGTACCCATGGTGTGCGAAATATTCAGTTGTACAACTTAACAAGTTTACAACCGAAACAGAGTATATTTCTATCATTTAGTTTCTCCCCTAATCCAATGTCATTTAGGTATAGTCCATGTAGGTCTAAATTTTTGTTTTCGTAATTTGTATATTGATTATATCAGGTACAATATTTCAATTGAATTTTGTTAATTTGTTAACAACATTATTTATAGAGTCCGTTCAGTTTATGCTTTATTCAATAAATCACAATTAGCTATATGCAAGAGTTACTGATTTGAAACATCATAAAGATATCGGTCAAGCAAGTGTATGGATGATAGGAGATTTTTCGTGCGTTGCACGTTCCTTAATTAGAGAACCAGCATACAAGATAACTTTTCTAGACATCAATACAAAATAATATCACAAACAGTATTTTTTCGTGAATATAACTTTTATATGATTTATCAAATTTGTATATATGATTATTCTAAAATCTAACTATACTATGTAATTTAAATTTAATGGCAATTGATAATAGATTTTTGATAACAAAAAACATAATAAGTAATTGATAAATTCTTACAAAATAATAAATCAATTTGCACAAAATAAATAATATGATTGAAACAACAGGCATATTGATAGCATGATTAGTGAGTCCAAAAATGAACTCACCTCGATTCGCGAAAGTCTTATCTACCAATTAGTAATCACATGAAGCAATCTACATATAGAATTATAATATATTTGTTTAAAAAAATTTAACAGAAATTCAGGTGATTTTTAGGGATTTTTCAGTATTTTTATACGTACTCAAAATTGATTTTAAAATTAAGTGGGTCAGAAATTAGGAAATAGGTTTGGCTTCATTTTATTGGATTTATAAGATGATGGATATTCTTTTTAAATTATTAGGATTATTAAGTAGAGAGTGAGGTAACCTAAAATTCATTAAAATAATTTAACCCTAAAAGAAAAAAGAAAGATAATCTCTTATCTCTTCGTTAAAGGTGAGAAGTCAAAAATGTGAAGAAAAGGAAGAAAATGCTCTTTATGGGCGAAATAGTGACGGTTCCGATGGTGGCTCCTATAGTGCTTCCGGCGACTCTGAAGGTGGCTTCGACGTGATGAGAGGAAGAGAGAATTTTATAGAGAAAATTTTAGAGAAAGATTTATATGCTTAAAATGGGTTAGAGATGGGGATTTATATAGCTTTCAAATTGGAATTTAGAATATGAAGAGTTTTTATTTAATGGGTTAATTACAGTCAGACCCCCTGTAGTATTAGGAATGTGTCACTTAACACCCCTGAATTTTGAAACTCTCAAAAAAAACCCCTCGACTTAGTTATTTTCACTCTCCTTTTCTATTAAAATGCACTCTTGTCCCTTAAAATTCATATTCTATCCTCATTTCTCAAATTCCTATTGTTGGTTAAAAGGAGGGATGATGGTAGAATAGGAATTTGAGAGACAAGAGTACACTTTAGTAAAAAATGAGAGTGAAAATAACTAAGTTCAAGGGGTTTTTTGAGAGTTTCAAACTTCAGGGGTGTTAAGTGACACACACCCAATACTACAGGGGTCTGACTGTAATTAACCTTATTTAATTTAGGGGATTAATTTTAGAATTAAAAAGAGATTAAATTGAGGGTTTAATGGTTGAATATGAAGAGTTGGGCATTCAGAAGGTGAAAGATTTGGGAGGTTTAGAAAGTGAAAGGGTTGAGAATTATAAAAAATGAAAGGTTTTAGTTTAATTAAAAAGTTTAATTTTGAGAATTAAATATGGAGTTTCATGGCTTAAATAATGAAGAAAATAAAGAGTTTGGAGATTGGAGAAGATGAAAAGTTTAGGAGTTATAGAATATAAATGGTTTAGAGAGTTATACAATCTAAAGGGTTAAATTGGAGATTTAATGTGAATAATTTTTGGAGAAGATAAAAGGATGGGAGTTAAAGAAATGAAAAGTTTTGGAGGTTATAGAAAGTGAAATGTCATATTTATTTTTGTATTTATTTATTTATTTATTTATATCTAATGAATATTAAGGGTTATTACAATTAGCAGCTAGTTAGGCCTCAAAGCCATATTGGCCTGAGCCAAGATGAAAAAAATTCCATGAAGAAGAGTTTAAGAGTCAAGTATACAATTTATAAGCTCATGATGATGCCTAAGAACCACCATGTTGAGGCTTGATCCAAATTCAAAAATCAACACCATGTGGGAGATATTAGGTTAAGCATACTCTCGCCAGTGACTTGCTAGTAAACATTAGTAACCTCATGAAACATGGCTAGATGTGGTAGTATTATTGGTTTGATTATTGATGATGTCATGGTTGGTCAATGTTGAAATTGCGAAGCAGCATCTGTGAGGAGGGAAATGCAATCAGGAAACAGGTGTAGATCTTGAAACATGAAGAGTGCAAAAGTCGCAGTACTGGTTCATATCCTGGACAAGTTGAGTCCATATATGATTTCAGTTAAGGTTAATTGTTCCCTTGTAGCAACAGGTTGGTGCCCAGGAAATCTATGCAATTATGAGGCACAACGATAGATGATTAGTAATGGTTCAAATAGGATGAACAAAAAGCAGTATAATGGTCACTACTCATTAGCACGTTTAGCTAGTTCGTATTTCAATCCTTTTGATGCAATTGACCCTTGCATCCACAGACACTTTCAGGCAAACAGAACGCCCTTTAGAGATCTTAAAAGGGACATCAAGTCACTGGATCAGGATGGTATCAACTTCTTGTTGCTTTCAGCAATATTCATGACGATTTCCCAATCAATCCTGTTGGCTATAATTGCATGCATATACATATATTGATATGCATATTTGCATACACATTTTGTAAAATGTAATTAGGTCCTTGTGTCAGATTTTTCTAAGGTTCCCCATGTTTGGCAACTACACTATAAATCATTAGACACCCAAACCCATATCCCATATCCATCTATCCTAATTATAAAGCTATCCTAAAAAAGATTGTAAAAGCCTAAGGCAGCTTGTTTGCATTGTTCTATCCATGGACGCAATGTTTAAAGATTGGAAGAATCGAAACTTTTTTTGTTGTTAAGACCGAGTAATTTGGAGAACAGTCAGCACTGCTTCATTCTGTAAACCTGTAGGTAGTCCACAACTATCCTATCATGATAATGGGCAACCAACTAGTACATTTTTCATTGTGTACGCAGAGCAGTTCTGCAATACTTCCTGTACTCCCTTTAACTGAAACCAATAAGAGAACATGAATTTGACCATGGAAATAGCTCGACGCTCAGGTTTTTAGACTCCACTGCATCAAGTAATATGAATTTTTTTTTGAAGTATAAATAAAATAAACAACATTCCTTTTATAGAGATTCCCTGACAAGAAAGCATTGGACATTTGTCATTAACATGTAATATCAGCTCTAGAAAAAGTTGGACTGACCTTTCCCTCCTGCAGAACTATTTAATGCTGCAGAAACTTCTTGTCTAACTGATCGCTGCAATTCTAGTTGCATATCCATACATGCTTCCAGCATTCTCTGCATGTGACTCATCCCTTGCTGAAGCCTAGCCATATCAGCCCTTAAATCATTGATAATGTCCCATTCCTGCACAATGTGACATAATTTTACTATCAGAGGAGTAAATAAATACGTCCGCAGAAGAAAAAGAACCTGAATCATGAAAATCCTGAGAACGATTGGACTGCAAGGCCTAGACACTTAAACCTTGTGATTAACTAATGGCACAAGTTAACAGTGTTTATCAATCATGTTGATTAAAGAGCAAAAGACAAGGCAAACAAAGCTTGTATAAATATAGAAATTTTAATAATAGCATATTAATTGGAACAATTAAAAGACAACACCAAAAAGCCTAGATTAGACAATGACATGATCTGGATGTCAGGAATCATAATTTAATCTCGTCATAGAGGTTTTAGAATTAACTTCTAATGGTTCTGCCTAACAGATTAAGGTTACGATTTGATAAAAATATACAAAGGAGACAATTTATGCTAACAATCTTAACTACCAATCACACATAAAGATGATGAAACGCACAATTTCCTGTCGCTGCATGCTTTGACGAGTCCAATTATTGTGATGCAGCCCTGAGTGCCATAGTGGTTGTGGAGGTGGCACTGGTGGAGAAGGCAGAACAAATGGAGTCCTTGGTACACTCTGCTGGTCCTGATTAAGACCATCACCTCCTAGGTCTTGATCTTCCTCTGGTGAAGCAGGGGAAGGCAGTGGTCTATGCAAATTCCAATCAAAGGGAGCATGACCTTGCCGCTGAACATAGGACTGTATCAACTGGTCCAAGCTTTCTCGAAATCCACTGTGAAGAAGATTAGAAACACTTCTCCTGCAAAACATGTACATCTTGTTCAGCATACGTAGCAAGCAAATACAGATTGTTCAACAGATTAAAAAAAAAAAAAAAATTCCCTTCCACAAAGTGTGTGGTTACCTGCTCAAGAGTTCCCTGAGTTCCATGCTATACACATTGTCATCATCAGGTGGAATAAATCTATTGACTCTTCTGAGCGGAATAGATCGCTGATCTCTTGGAGGATCTGAAGGTCCATCTTGCCAGTCCTCTACGTCATTGTGGGAATTATCATCATGCCATTCCTCATTTGCTTCTAAAATATGACTATCTTCTTCATCTTCACCTTCTGGTATTTCACGGGACCATTCACGATCAATATTCTCCTGCCAATTCCCATCAGATTCCTCTCCAGTGCCATCATGCCATTCATTAAACCCAATTTCATTAGTTGTCTGTTGCCAGTCATTTTCTTCGCGTTCCACATTTTCTTGTGGCCAATTTTCACCTTGAGCTGCAGAGTCCTGCCAATCTATGGTATTATTAGGAGTGCTTCCTTCCGAAACAACTGTTGCTTCCTCTGTCATTAGCTGAATATCATCACTCTCGGTCCTCGATGAATACAATACATGGTTCTCATTTGAAGACTCCATTGCAGTACTTGACTGGAGTTCCTCATGTCTAGAACCAATATTGCTTCCAACTGTAGTATCTGACTGATTGTTTGCTTGACTACGAACAATATTCTCTAGTCTAAAGCGAAATCCCTCCCTGTTTGTAAGAAAAAAAAGGTACAGGTAATTATATATAGAACTACAAAAGAGGAAATTAAAATACTATGTTCAGTAAATTTAGATAAACAGGCTGGACTATACAGTTTGATAAGTTTCCACTCAAATGAGTCAGCACATTTAGCCAGGTGTAATGTCAGGTCGATAACCGATTAAAATGCAACCTCGTGTTCCATAACAACAACAACAACTAAGCCTTTTATCCCAAGTATTTGGGGTAGGCTACATGAACCAAAAAAAGAATCACGCCAGATCGATCACTTTGATATTCCTTCTTCATTCATTTCTATCATGTAATATCTCCTTATTTAAACCTCTATACTTCATATCTTTGTGTATCACCTTCATCAATATTTTTTTCGGTCTTCCCTTCGTTCTTTTAACTTGTCTTACATTAATAAAGTCCCATCTTCGAACTGGTGCACTTATAAGCCTACGTTGTACATGACCAAACCATCGTAAGTGGTTTTCTCGCATCTTCTCATCGATGGGAGCTATAACTACCTTAGAATGAATATTTTCAATTCTCACTTTATCTCTCCTAGTGTTGCCGCACGTCCAACGGAGCATGTGCATCTCTTCTACACTTATTTTCTGTTAATGACGTTTCTTTATAGCCCAACATTTCGTACCATATAATAAAACTGGCCTAATAGCAGTCCTATAAAATTTTCCTTTCAATCTTAACGGAATGTTACGGTCGCATAAAACTCTCATTGCTCTCCTCCATTTCAATCAAGCTAACTTGTAACTTATGGTTAACATCATTATCGATCTCTCCATCATTTTGAATAATAGAACCCAAATATCTAAACTGACTGCCCATTTGTATCTCTTACTTATCAGTTTTACAGCATTATAGTTTATGGTCCGTCGTTTACTAAATTTACACTCCATATACTCTACTTTAGACCTACTCAATCTAAAACCTCTAGATTCTAATGTATACCTCAATAACTCTAACTTGGCATTTATCCCTGCTCTTGTCTCATCAACTAAGACAATATCATCAGCAAATAGCATACACGAAGGTATCTCATCCTGAATGGTTTTAGTAAGCTCATCCATTACTATAACAAATAAGAATGGGCTTAATGCAGATTCTTGATGCAATCCAATTATGATAGAAAAATCACTTATTAAACCACCACATGTTCTGACATTGGCCACTACTCTATCATACATGTCATTAATTATGTCGATATACTTGATGGGAACTCTTTTCTTCATCAGTATCCACCAAAATATCTCTCGTTGAAGCTTATCATAGGCTTTCTCTAAGTCAATAAATACCATATGCAAATCCCTATTTCTCTTTCGGAATCGTTTTATAAGTTGACGAAATAAATGAATAGCTTCTGTCGTCGATCGTTCCGACATAAATCCAAACTAGTTCTCCAATATTTTAATAGTTTGTCGCAATCTATATTCAATTACCCTTTCCCAAAACTTCATAGTGTGATACATGAGTTTTATTCTCCAATAGTTAGAACAACTCTGAATATCGCATTTATTCTTATATAAGGTTACTAGGGTACTCTTCCTCCATTTATTTGACATTTTCTTAGTTTACCAAATCTTGTTAAAAAGATCTGTTAGCCACCTCACATCAATTCCTCCTAAGTATCTCCATGCCTCTATAGAAATCTCATCTGGACCAACAGATTTTCTTGATTTCATCATCTTCAAAAGCTCTTTTACTTCAGACTTTTTAATTATGCGCATAAAACTACGATTCATATTCTCACATTGAATAGTAAGATCTACCTAATTTTGAGTAAAACTACCAATATATAATCTATCAAAATAATTTTTCCATCTTTCTTTAATCTCTTCGTCTCGAACTAGAACCGTCTGATCCTTATTTTTAATACACTTTACAGTACATAAGTCTTTAGACTTTCTCTCTCTTATTCGAGCAATTCTATATATATCCTTTTTGTCTCTTTATTATCCAACTTCTCGTACACTTATTTATATAATTTAGTTTTTACATCCCGAACAGCTTTCTTAGCCTCCTTCTTTACTAGTTTATACTTCTCAAAACTTATTCTATTATTATTATTACTTTTTCAAATCTCTATAAAAATCTCGCTTGATCTTAATAGTATTTTTTACCTCTTCATTCCACCATGATGTATCCTTACATGGTGGAGCACCGCCCCTCGACTCACCAAATATATGTTTAGCTATCCTTTTAATGCAGCTAGCCATTTTGTTCTATGTTACATTAGAATCATCATGCTCCCTCCAATCTGCTTCTTGTACTATTCTATTTACAAAAACTTTTTGATTACCTTCTAATCGCCACCACTTAATCTTAGGATCTAATTTACACTTAATCTTTCTAAATTTCTATCTAATCTGAATATCTAAAACTAAGAGTCTATATTGGGTAACTATACTCTCACCTGACACTACCTTACAATCAATACAACTAACTCTATCTACCCTTCTAATTAAAAAGAAATCTATTTGGCTTGCATTCGATCCACTTTTAAAAGTAACTAAGTGAGAAACTCTTTTTTAAAACCAAGTATTCGCTAAAATTAAATCATAAGACAAAGCAAAATCTAGAATTGAGTTACCTACTTCATTTCTTTCTCCAAAACCAAATACTCCATGTACACTATCAAATCCATTATGACTAGTTTCTACATGCCCATTGAAATCACCACCAATAAATAGTTTTTCTCTAACGGGTATTCGTTGTACTATCTTATCTAGATCCTCCCAAAATTAATATTTACTGGATTCATCAAGTCCTACTTGTGGTGCATAGGCGCTAATGATATTACAAATCTCTCCATCTAAAATAAGTTTAACTAATAAAATTATATCACTCTTCCCCCTAACCTCCACTACATCCCCAAGTAATTGCTTATTTATGATCACACCTACCCCATTACGATTTTTATCTCTATCCGTATACCAAAATTTATAACCGAAGGCTCTATGATTTTAACTTTCTCACATACCCACTTAGTCTCCTACACGCACAAAATATTAACCCTCCTTCTAATCATAGCATAAACTAACTCTGCTAATCTACGTGAAGGTAACATATATTCCATGATACCAACCGAAATTTAAATTTATAAGCTAATTTCTTTACCCCCATCCGCTCATTAAGACGTGGGAACTCTCTTATATTTAACACCACATCCGGGCGCCGACGTAGCACGTCACTTCTGGGCGACGATCTAGCAACCCTCACACATTTTCACTACACTCGGGCTCCGATGTAGCGCGTTGCTCAGTAGGAAACGCCCCAATGAAATTCATATTTTGGCTCATGTCATAATATGTGATAATGTTTTACGTTGGCTGTCATTGGCCCTCCACAACCCTCCTCTTTTATCCTGCTTTGGGACAGGCAGTGCATAGCACTAGCATCGCTCGGTATGCAACCTTATGTTCCATAGCCGACACAATTTTCAAGTAATAGTGAGGTCAACCATGTGGAAGAAGTTTGCATAGACAACAATATACAATCATTGTTGAAAATAACGCGTTATGAAACCCGTTATTTGCGTTACGTAACCTAACGGAATCCCAACGCTACGTAACAACTGGAAATAACTCAGTGCACCGTAACAGTACGTTTTTTACGTTATTTTACGTTATATTACATAACGTTACGTTATGCTACGTTATTTACAATTATGTTTTTTTAGTAATTCATATATTGTTGTTGATTATTATTTCGATTATTAGCGAATTGCTATAATTTTCTTAATTAATTGTTGGCTTGTTTGATTGCTTTTGGAATTTCTAACTTGGTAATTTAAGTTTGTTTCTTTATTCACTTGTTGTATTTCTCGTCCGGTTGCTAAAATATTTTACTTATTGATTTTATTGAATTTTTAATTAAACTGAAATCAACAATCATAAATAAGATAAATTGAACATTACAAAATATAAATTACAATAATGATAATAATTGGAATCGAAATAAAAAAATGGAATCTTGCTTTTTTTATTTAAATGATGATTGGAATTACGGTTGCAGACTTAATATAATTTTTGAAGATATATGAAAATTATTGTAAAACTTAATAAAACATTTGAATAGATTATGTATTACAAAATAATTTTATATATTTTTTAGATATTTTAAATTTATTTTTCAATTTATTAAAATTATTTTATATGGTTTTATATTTATTTTTATTAAATAAATAGAAAATTGCATAACCTACGTTATGCGTTACGCTATTTGCTGACATAACCTAACAAAGGCAAAACGTTACGTTACCGTTATCGCTATTTTAAACATTGTATACAATAAACATGATAAAATAAATAATAGCATACAATGGTAAACACATGATGTGAAGCACGAGTAGTTCAAAGTGAGTATCGTGTCCATGTCAATCACATCAGCTCGTGCCAAGAACATACAGACACTTGTACAAAAAGTACCAGACACTCTAGAGTCATGTTGGGTGTAACAAACCAAACACTTGTTTGTCAAAGTTGTCACTCTTCAAACATTCTAAAGATCATGTGTCAGACACCATTAAGCCATCTATTGTTTAAAAAAGGCATGAGAAGGGACCCTTTTCCACGAGAGATATTAGATTGAAACCCCCTCCCCCCTCCTGATTTAGTTACTTTATAGAATCAATGGATTTAAATAATTATTTTTCCTTCAACTTCCAATAAATGTCTTAATCATTATGAGTTTTCATGAGTATAATATATAATCTAACGACACATTATTCAATACATGCATCACCATGTTACATCTCCCCATATCCTACTTCTTTAAGTATTTTCCATGTCATTGTCTTTGTGTCAATGCTATGTCATATCCATGTCCAGTGTCCACATTTCATAGACCACATACCCACAATTTGGCAGTTCCAGGAAATATAGATAGGCCTGAAATAAACGATATTACAAGATTGATAGGAAGAGGTGCAAAGATAAAGTCACGAAAAATCAAAAGCTCAAAATCATAAAAATGAATGAACAAATATGTAGACATAGCAACAGGGCACTAAATAAATAGTCAATATAATGTGATTTTAAAAAAAAATGACAATGCATCATAAATATAACTTCGAAAATGTGCAACATAGGTTATACTTGCTAATGTAGATCCATCACCAGTGAGGGATCGAGAAACATGCATTGGCGATTCAAGAACTATGGGCAATAATGACTAATAAAACTCTCTCCTTAAAGTAAAACCTCAAGGTGTTCAAAGTTTGAGAGCATATGAGGTATTAAAAAAGATAGACACTGTGCATCATGGATATGAAATTGTTTTATCACTTAGTTCTTATTATCTGAAAACCACAGTTTCTAGTCATATAAATTACACTACCACAGTGACTGATACTTGCTCTGGTGGGCTTAATATCATACACCTTTCATTCTAAGAATCAACAAATAATCCTTTGATTTCTTGATAAGGAATTAAGGATCCATTCCTAACTTTCCTGGCTTCCATGTTTTAGCTCATGGAATCTAGAACCATAGATTTTTTGAATTGTCCGCTTATAATAAATTCTTCTTATTTTGGACATTAGAATTTTTGCATGATAAATGGTGTCAACAATATACTTATAGACATGCGTTAGGGTTATCACCATCTACGAAGCATGGATCTAAACATGGGCCATAGATACAACACGGACAAACACGATAAAGAATAAGATGAAAGGACAAGGTGACAAAACTATGCTAATTATGCATGTATTTATACAGTATGTACATTAAAACCCATAATTGTTATGACATGATTTGAAGCAGGAAAAAAAAAGAAAAAAGAAAATTTTAATTATTTAAAACACATATTTTATCTTATAACTAAACGATTGATCTGTTACCTCACGTGATACAAGTATGTGAAGATTCTCACATCTTTGAGAGAAAATTGGGGTCTACTAATTTAGTATCCCTTTTATGTCATGATAATATTTTTTACATATTTTTTAAACAATGCACGGCTTTGTTATGTAATAAGTAATTATAAAAAAGACGTGTAAAAGTTTAATTATATTAATTAAAAGAGATGAGATGGGAAATAACACATCCATTTACATATTTAATCTCAAACCCTAACCTAATCCTCATGGTATCATAGCATTTCCACCCTTAAATTGTCTCCATATTCACCATTCTCAAATTCCTGCTCCTAACACCATCAAAATAATCACCCGAGATCTTCTGGTCTTCAATCGTCACAACCCCACCATCACTGATCATCGATCTCATCTTCCATAAATCATCAAGATAGCATCATCTTCCATCAAACAACATCCTCATTGATCATCAATGATATCATCAATGACCATATTCGAAACCATCGTCTTCCATCGATCCTTCATCAAACCAATAAAGTATTATTATTGATCTCTCGTTACCAACATTCCTCATCGAAATCGATCATCGACCATCACCAATCTCATCTTCCATCATAAACTCCCCTTCAATGAGAATGAACTCCGATGCCATTGATCAGATCCATATCACAGCCTCAAGCTTCCAGCTATCACCTTCTCTCCTTCCTTCCAATCAGCTCTCCTTCCATCAACTCAGATCTGAGACAAAAAGAAATTGTCTGTTGTATTCCTTTTCTCTATCTGCAAGAGATAGGTTTAAAAAAGTATTCTTTGTCTTGGCATTGTGAGTTTGATGAAAATTGTGTGGACTCGATCAAAGTTGTGTTTTGCATGGGGAAGTTGCATGTTGTTTTGTTTTTTAAAGTTGTATTCAGGAGGATCATAGAGTTTGGTTATAGTGGGTGATTAGTAGCTGGGAGATTGTTAGTATGGTAGATTTGATGAGTTTGATAGAGTTAAAGCCGATTATTTCAGAGTTTATTTCTAATAAGATCACTAATAGGAAGTTGTATGGGGAATTATTTACGATGGAGAAAAAATGTTGAAATTAATTTAACCGGTCGTTGAAAGAAATTCATATGTATTGGATCTTCCTAGTTCTAAAATACACGAGTGAAAGCGAGAGGATGTTGCTCTTATTGGTCAAATATTGATTATCATGAAGTCAAAGATATTGGGTCATCCATATGTCAACAGTGAAGGAGATGTTAAACTATCTGGAGGAGTTGTATTTAGTAAAGAATAATTTTAATAGAGTTGTTGACGTCATTCAGGAGATGTTCTGAAGTAAGCAAGGGCGATGAAATTGTCTTAACATTATGCATAATTGCACTAGATTTATGAGGACCTAAAAGTATTATTCCCATCTTGCATGATGTGAAGAAGCTGCAAAAAAAATGAAACAACCTAGCTGTGTTTACTTCCTAGAATTTGCCATCGAAATATACTCCTACATGTTCACAAGTGATAGGTAGTTCTGTAATTGGTTCTTTATCAGAGACATGTTGCTTTCCTCAAAGTGTCATTCCGGAGGAATTGTAGAATCTTGTTGGGAACGAACCCTATAAATCGTCAGTTCTAGCTGTCCAAGAGGCAGTGGTCAAAGGGGAGACTGTTTCAGTGGTGACATAGGAGATTTCAGCTAAGGTCATTTTGGTGGTAATACTGAAAATTTTAGTTGAGGAGGCGGTTGTTTTAGTTTTTTATTGGTGGTAGAGGAGATTTTGGTTGAAGAGATCAGTTTGGTGGCAAAGAAGATCTTGATCATTGAGGAAAGGTAGCAAAAAAATGGTAAGATACGAGGTCCTACTACAAGTGTTGCGAGGCTGGACACATGAGAAACATGTGCCTTAAACTACAAAGTAGACATCTCAAGTTGGTCAGTTTACTAATGTAGCCTTTGTATCAGAGGGGAAAAGTTTTGGTTCCCTCTTATTCTAAAATTATAATGATGTCAGATAAAGGATTCAATAAATATGTTTCAACAGTTTCAAGCTATACAGATTAAACCATCATCATTTGCTACCTTGACACAATCAGATAACTCTACTTTATTATTCACCTTCAAAAATTCTAATATTGAATCACTAGCCATAGTGTATTTGTTCATATAACGAAAATTAAAGGCTTCCTACAATAACTTTACCAAATAGTATTACATCATGTGTTGAGCGTGTAGACATCACTAAGATTACCACTATTACCTTTGTCATCTGTCTTTCACATATTCAAGTTTCAATTTAATATATTTTATAGCATTAAATTTACGCAATTCATGAATTACTCGGTTATATTCTTTCCTAATTATTGTATATTTCTGGAATTAGGACGCAGAGAATGATTACCACATGATGTTAATATTGAAGTCTGTACCATCTGGAGACTGATGCTAATTCGGATGTATGGGTTAACTCACATCTTTGTAAGATCTACATTGTCGGTTTAGTTATCCTAGCTTGCAAGTTTAAAAAAATTGTTTTTTAGTTGTCATCCCTTGAATGTGTTTGTAGGCAGTAAAAACGAAAGAACTCCCATGAAAGTTACAAGGCTATCTGTGTTAGTCTGGCACAAATATATCTCCTTTGCTGGCATAATAAGAAAACCAACCCCGACACGGAAAGGAAATAGCCTTGCCAGTGCAACAGAGAATTATCTTCTCTGGCACAACAGAATTACCTGCACAGGTGCAGCAATCATCTGCACCACTGGCAAAACAAATTATTTTTGCTGACACAACATAAGTTATCTACATAGGAACAACACCTGCACTGGCACAACAAATTATTTTTGCTGACACAACATAAGTTATCTACATAGGAACAACACCTGCACTGGCACAACAAATTATTTTTACTGACACAACAGAAGTTATCTGCACCAACATAACAAGATTAATTGCACCGATGCAGTTTGAATCAATCGTTTATAATGGTGTCAAGTGGTTAGATGGTTGCTAAAATCAAGGGCATGATACTGTCATGATCTCCTATAATCAAGGAGGTTACAACTACCAGATGGGTATAAATATACCTTGAATCAGAAGATAAAAGGAAGATCTATGGCTAGAAAAGTAAGCCAGAAATATGAAAAGACGAAAAACCAACATAAAGCTAATCTTTCTCCTGATCCAATCTCAACAATCATTGCTAGATCATGAATGGGCCAAAGAGTCGTTCTAGCTAGGCAGCCAACATAACTTCGTAGAAACTCAAATTATAATCTCGAGTTATCGTAAAGAGAGAAAAGTTTCACTTTCATCAAAGCAAATTAGAGATTTTGAGTTATTTTTCTAGTTTTCTTGTTTGATTCCCAATCTAAAATACATGAAAACAGTGTTGTGTCAAATGGGTAAACACCAACGTGTACCTTATTGACAGTCAATCAGAGGGTAGATCACCCATTTGAACTTGCTCAATTTGATATTTAGGGACCTTGTCTTATTTGTTCAATACTTGCTTTAAATATTCCATTATTTTTATAGATGACTTTTCTCGTGACATAATTATATTCAACAGAAAGTCATAAGAGGTTCTCTATTTTCATACTTCAATGAAATCAAGTATCAATTTGATATGCTCGTTCATACTTTCTACACCGAAAATGGTAAAGAATTTCTTAGTTTATCTTCTATGCATTTCATGTTTGATACTGAGATTATTCACTAAGCTCTTGTTCTTGCACTCCATAACCGAATATGGTGGCTGCACATAAAAATCGTCACTTATTTGGGTTGACACGAAACTTGTTAATCAACATGAATGATCCCAAATATTTCTGGAGGGATGCATTTCTTATAGCATGCTATCTGACTAACCACACGCCTTCTACAACTCTTGATGGTCTCAATGGGCATATATCATATTTTGTTCTTTATTCCAAAGATGACACGTCGTCTTTATCTCCTAGAATTTTTGACTATATATGTTTTGTTAATAATCATAGTACCAATCAAACCAAACTAGATCCTAAAACTTTGGAGTACGTTTTGTTAATAATCGTAGTACCAATCGAACCAAACTGGATCCTAAAACGTTGGAATGTGTATTGGGAGTATTCTAGGAGTCAAAAAAGATATAGAAGCTACTCTACCACTTTGCATGTGTTTGTAATATCTATATACGTTACAATTTTCGAGTCCACATCATATTTTAGTAAATAGTTATACAAGCTAACAAGAGTACATAGTCATAACCAGAAGACAGTTTCGTGTTAGAAAACTTATTATCATCATATGACAAAGTGGATCCTATGCCTTAGAGATATTGAAAGATGAATATAGGGTGCGCTAAATCCACTATCGACGTACCAGATGTCCCTGTACCAATAACTGGCAAGATATCAAGTAAAAATGTTGATATTCCTTCTCCTTCTATTGATTTGATTCTTAATCTAATCTCGATATTCCTATTGTTCATCATAAAGAAAAATGGCGTTGCAATACACATCCATTGCAAACCTTCTTGTCTTATGCACATTTTCCCACACATTATCGTGCCTTTGTTTCATTCGTTGATTATCATCCTATTTCCAAACCTATTTCAGATACTATATCAAATCCAGGTTAGTAGGCCACGATGAAAGATGAGATGCATACAGCATGCATTAGGGCAAAATGAGGCATGAAAAATAGTATCACTTCCAGCTGGAAGGAAGACAGTTGGATATCAGGGAGATATAAGGGATAATTACCTCTTTACTGATAACTGATTTAAAACAGTTTCAGTCTAACTGAAATTGAGGTGATAGGAAGATACTAGTTAGCCTTGTATTTTGAGTTTTATATGAGGCTACTGCTACCTTCATGTCTGGGACCGTTACACGAGACTAATGGTTAGCCTCGTATTTTCATCATGACGCGAGGCTATTGTCTAGCTTAGAGTTTGGAGTCTCTCTAGTGGAATTTTTTAGTTACATTTTTCCACTCTACATTCACGAAACAAAGCATGGAGAGCAAAGGAAATATATGACATTACCAAATCCTTATCTCATTTTCCATGAAACAAAGACTAAAAATTAAAAAATTGGAAAAGCAAGGATTTGGGTACTATTTGCCATCATAAATACATTTTTCAAATTAACGAATCAACCAAGCCCTGTTGGGAGCTAAACTACTTGATACTGACTTGGCAAGATATTACAGTGCCACAAGCCAATTTATGTCACCCTCACAAACCGCTCATTTGGATGTTGTGGGTAGAATATCATAATATCTTAAAAGAGCTCCAGAAAGAGGATTTCTTATTTAGAATCCAGTCATAACCGCATAACTGGCTTCTTAGATGAGGATCAAGCAGATTGTTTAATCAACTTAATGTCTATTTAGGATATTATCTTTGTTGGAGGGAATTTTGTTTCATGGAAGAGTAAGAAGTAGATTTTTGTCTCTAAATTAGGTGCAAGATCAGAATTTAAGGCTATGGATAATCTTAGAATGAGCTTGTTGGATAAAAGATATTTTAATCGAGATCAATTTTGTGTCTAAAACTCCGATGAGACTTTATTACTATAATCAGTAGCTACTTACATTGTAGAAAATCCTTTGTTTTATGAAAGGACAAAACATATTGAAGTAGATTGCCATGTGGTACAAAAAAATATAATGAAGGTGCTACTAAGGCATGTCATCTAACAATCAGATTGCAAAATTATTGACTAAACCATTTGTATAAACTCGATACGATTAATTTATAACAAGCTGAGCATGTGCAAGGCATATGCTCCAGCTAGTGGGGAAATGTTATGTAATAGATAATTATAAAGATGACTCATGTGTAAAGTCTATATATATATTAATATAAGAAGATGAGATGGGAAATAACCTACCTATCTAATTATCCCCAATTAAGCTTTAAGAACTAACTCTAATTATCAAGCACTGTGATGCCCATAGACACGACCTTTAGGACTTTGTAAAGCATCTTGGTGTCTTATGTGTCCGACATGAACATGACACTTATCTTGAAGTGTCCATGCTTCATAGATCAGATATAGGCCTATGCTGCATAAACAACAACAACGTAATCTAATTCTTTATTTTCAAAGATTTTAATATTCTATGGTACCTAACATAACTACTTTGGTGATGTGTCCAATAGCATTTGCCTTGAAAGAATGGGTGAAATGAAAATATTCCTTGTGAGCCTTTGACACAATCAAAAATCTACAAGCTAAATTAAGGAAAGATTTTTGCAAGAATGATAATGATGTTAACCATACGATACAAACTGGCTGGTTGAAATGGAGGAGGGCAACGGGAGTTTTATGCGACCATAACATTTTGTTAAGATTGAAGGAAAAATTTTATAGGACTGTTATTAGGCCAGTTTTATTATATAGTACAGAATGTTGGGCTATAAAGAAACGTCATTCACAGAAGATAAATATAGCAGAGATGCGCATGCTCCACTAGATATGCGGCAACACTAGGAGAGATAAAGTGATAAATGAAAATATTTGTGTTAAAATAGGTGTGGCTCCTATCGACGAGAAGATGCGAGAAAATCGCTTACGATAGTTTGGTCATGTGCAACATAGGCCTACAAATGCACCAGTTCGATGAGAAAAGTTTATAAATGTAGGACAAGTTAAAAGAACGAAGGGAAAACCGAAAAAAATATGGATGGAAGTGATACGAAAAGATATGGATTCTAGAGGTTTAAATGAGAAGATATTACTTGATAGAAATAAATGGAAAAGAACTATCAAAGTGATCGATCCGGCATGATTCTTTTTTTGGTTCATGTAGCCTACGCCAAATACTTGGGATAAAAGGCTTAGTTGTTGTTGTTGTTGTATAAATTGCAACGATATTGGTATTAATTTTCAGATCATAAAACAAGAAGTTTCTTCAGGTTGGACAATCTATATAACTTAAGGCTGCTTCACTAAAATAAAAATAAAAAATATTTTAATTGGACCAGTTTATTAACTGTGCACTTCATGAAAGAAATCTCGCAGTTAACAGTAAAGCATTCAAACCAATTTTCCAGGTTACCTTAACTATGCAATTGAAAATAAAAAATTTAAATTTGTAATAGTCCATTTTCTGGGTTACCCTAACCATGAAATTGAAAGAGAAAAAGTTGTAGTACGTCTATTGGCATAATCATCAAAAGGAGTCATAAGATGTTCTACACTAAACTGTTCTTGACCTTTGCAGCTTTGTGTCAGATACTACAACTCGACAACAAATTTAGTAAATATACAATCCAGTTTCTCATCCTTGGTAGTATAAGATCTTTCACATATGTAATATGCTTGCAAATACAGCTTCAATGATTTGCAGTTATATGCCACTGTGCATCCTCTCTGGAAAAACTTTAATAAAAGATACTATGCAGTATCTTATACCCTTTAGTGTAAATATTTAATCTATGATTAAAAATGTGGCTTCATGATCAGCTGTTAGATGGCATATGCCTAGAGGGACATAGACAACAAAAGAAAATATAGTAAATATGCTCAAAGTAGAAGAGGAACCTCTAAATCTGGATAACCCCCAGAATAATTATAATAGACTGTAAAAAGCACTTTCTAGTAATACTTTAAAATAAAATAAAATAAAAAGCACTTTCTAGTAATGCTATGACACAAGAAACAATACCTCAAACCAGAAACAGGATGTCTTTGCCTTATCTGACCCAATTCTCTTGCTGCCAGAGAAGGTGGCCTCTCATCCTCAACAGGTCTTCCGTTTCTTAAGAATCGCCCTCTGAGCAAGGACTGTATGCTAATCTTTGTCAGGTTTTCATACAAGATATAAAATATAAATCCACAAAAAAGATTCGCATATATAGGAGAATTTGCTCATATATTCCTAGGATGAGGTGAAGATGGAGCAGGAATATAGGAATAGCACTTGTTATACTGATAGAAATGTTTTTCTCATCAGTATTTCGCTTCATAAACAGTAGTAATAAATATATGCAATACAAACCAGTTTCAGTCTCTTGTTACCTCAACAGTGTACATTATGTTAAAGGCCACCAATTATTGCCTCCATATACTACTATGAGATGAATATTAATAGCTTCATCTGATGTTTACAGTCAATTGGTTAAAGAAATGTTTTAACCAGATGAAAGTCCAAAATAAAATAATAATAATAATAATAATAATAATAAGATGCTAAATAGTATACATGACTTGTGCAAGTACAAGATTCAAAGTAGTTAAAATAAGACATTGATATATAAGGTAAACTTATAAAATTTACTAAGGTGCAAGCAACTAAAAAGTTGACATGATCCATTCATTTCTTCCTATTATATCTACAAGTTTAATCAACATGCTAACTGACAAACATAAGACTCGTGGAAAAACAAGGTTGAAAGTTCATCAAAACTGTAAATCAACAGTTACGGTAATATGGAATGGAAATGTCTAATCCACAGGCAAAAGTAATTAACCATGAGAAATCTGTGAAATACTTTAATCTCCGAAAATAAATTCAACATACAATAGCAAAAGAAAGTGAGGTCCTGAACAATCTTTGAGTATTGTAGTTTAAGTATTCTTGAAGGTAATAAAAAGGTTCTTCAATTAGCCTTCAGATATTACGTTCATCTAAAATTTTTCTTGTAGCACAAATATCAAAGCTAGAAATATTTAAAGAAATTTAACACAATTTTGATGTTAAATCTAACAGATCAACAACACCAAAACATACCAACTCACTGTATGCAAGCAACATTTAACTAGTAATATATGAAACAATAGTAAAAGTGTATCACAAAACTCTTCCTAGATCAACATTGCACATTATATCATAACTTATACCGTATCTGATATTCCGATTTAGAAAAACTAATAAATACAATCCAAATATCATTAGAAAACCAAACAGAGTAGCAAAGAGCACACACTTTTTAACCCAAAGAAAACCGACCGATGCAACTTATGGCTTCTCTATAACATAAGAGATATATACTAACTACAGCAAAATCAATATAAAGCAACCAACTTTCAGGCGCATTCACGTAAAAATTAGAACCTTGAAGGATCATTTACCTGAATTCTATTCCGGTGCGCGAAATCCGAAACTGCTCGATGCTCTGATAACCCCTGCAGCTCCCTCTGCCTCTCCCTCACAATCCTCATTATCAAATCCAACCGCGCCTGCCGCCCTCGAACCCTCAAAAGATCCCTCCTCATGCTCACCTGCTGCTGTTGCTGCTGCCCTTCTTCGTCTCTCCTTGCACCACCACCGCCATTTCGAACGTCTCTCTGCTGCTGGCTGGCCGTCTGCACCCATTCCCTCACCAGCCTCACCCTCTCCCTCTCAGTCTCGCCGAGCCACTCCGCTCTGGGGCTCTCGCTCTCGCTCCTCTCCAACCTTCTAGAACCTTCCGTCATCCCCCTCACGATTCGCCGGACCCTCTCCCTCTCTCCCTCCCCCTCCCCAACCTCCGGCGAAGTCTCACGGCTCGAGCTCCGATCCTCGTCATAGCTCCCCAACCCAATCGCATTGCGATTGCGATTGATTCTCTCCAGCTCCCGCCACATCTCCAGCACCGACGACGCCCGCACCGCTGGCCGCTCCACAGGGGGCTCCTCCTCCGCCCTGCTAGATTCTCGCAAGAACGAGGAATCGAGCATGGAGACCGTGTGCAGGCCGGCGAGAGCCATGAGCTCGGACTCGCGGTTCCTCCGCTCGATGGTGGTGATCATCTCCTCTGCCTGACGGGTGATCCAACGGCTGAGGATCCGGGAGTGGCGGCGGACGGCGGCGGAGGACTCGGCCAGGTCGTCGCTCTCGAAGTCGGACCGCCGCCTCCTCCGGTCAGAGGACTCGTCCGCGCCACATCCGTGCGCGACGAGGTCCTCGAAGGCGGTGGTTTGGTCGCGTTTCTGCCCGAAATCAGCCATTTTGGGAACAAAGCCCTGATCTTTTTGGCTATCGCATCTCGACGGAACCCTAGGATTTCGGAAATTGGGGAGAATTTATAAAGAGAAAATGGGTTCGAAGTTTTTTTTTTTTTTTTTTAAGAGAGAGAGAGCGAGAGAGAGAGAGAGAGAGAGAGAATGCGGATTTTGATGAAGCGAAGGGGGATGAAAGACAAGCGGCGATTTAAGAAGAAGGGAGAGGATTAATTTTTATTTTATTTTATTTTTGATGATAGAAAATGATGGTGGGGTGGGGGTGAATTATTAATAATAATTAAATAATTTGAGGAGATGTCTACATCAGATATCTGGAGAAGGGCGGGAAGGATGGCCACGTGAATTTGTCTCATTCGCCCCCGGCTTCGTTCCGCTTGCTTCGGGAAAGGGTAGAAGTTGAATATTGGCCTGATTATTCGCTCTATCTCAATTTCATAAATTTGCAGGCGTCATGAAAATTTGCAGACGGAGTCAGTGATTTTTTTTTTGTTGAGTCCCTCTAGAATATTATTTTTGGCTCATGGTAATATCTTTCTTTTTTTTCTGGAACACTTTTTATTAGTATTTAAAATAAAATTAATAGAAATTAAGAGATAATTTTTTATGATTATTTTTCATTAAATTATTCAAAAAATTAAAATAAATATACGCTAAAACTTTTAATAGAATAATAAGAGTTAAAATAGTAAATTTTAAAACAAAACAACTATGATTACTTTATAAGTTCATGAAAATTATTGTAAAATAACTCTTATCTTATAACGGATATGAAACTATTGAGCTGGACATTACAGCTAGACTCTACTCATTTTTCCTGATCTTCATGAACCAATCAATCTTTGCACAATTCGAAAATCGGAATTCTCTTTCAGAGCGAGACCGTTCGTGACCCAAAATTGAGTAACCACTGAGTTGGTGGTTGTAAGCTTGATGAGGCTCCAGAATTACTATCTAGCTGAGCTAAGATTACACAAAGAATAGAATAGTCATTGTAATTTTGCACACAATTTAGAAGTTGGGTTAGAACTCCTGTTCGTGGGACCCAAAATATGTCGAGTAAATTTACAAATATAGTTCTTCCTGGGGTTTCTGAAGAATCCAAGGAAAACTTTATTGCCACACAAAATGAAAATTTTAGACCCAAAATTAGGGTTGAACAGGCATACTCGATTTTGATCCGTTCGACTGCTTCCAACCAATATCTATCGGAGTTTTATTGGAGTCGAGAAAGAGAATGTGATTGGAGTCTTGTAATTGGAAGTATAAACGGCTGAAGTCAGTTGAATTGTATTCAAAGTGGATCAGATAGTGACTATGATCGACTAGTTCCCAAATAATTAGTCTTATGCATGTCAATAAAAATAGAGGTCTCTGCATATAACTGTTATTATTATTATAATAGTTACTCTTTCGCTCTCTCTTCGTTCATTTCGCTGCGATAGGATTACGATCAAAGTATTGAGATGCATTTATTTTTTTAAAAAGCCTCCAGCAGAGGAGAGAGCAGGTTTTAAAAAAATAATTAATTATTTCAATGTATTTTATCATTTTTTATTATTTCTTGCCGGTCAAACTTCCTTCTTCTCTTCTCCTCCACCCCCGTTGTCTCTCTCCCGCACTTTCCTCCAACGCCTCTGCTTCTCACACAACGGAAAGGGAAGCCAAACTACTACCACCTCCAACTTTGCTCTTTCTATCCCATTCTTTAAATGCCCCGCTGTTTGAACCAATCTCTCTTGACCAGATGTGAAAGAGCCTCTAACCGACTCCGTCGGAATCTAATTGTATCCAACCAATCTAATTGAGTTCGATCAGATTTTGATCGAGTAAGACAGTCAAGAACCTGTCGCCTCCATCTAATCGGAGTATGTTGGATTTCTCCGAAATGCAAAAACTCTGACCAAATCTTCAACTCTGTCCGAAATAATTGATCATGGAAAGTTTTAGATGAAATTAATAAAAAAAAAAAAAACAAGATTATCGATTTCAAGAAAATAGAAATCACGCGTACAGGAGCTTTCATTTTTTAGGAGAAAATGCCTCTCTTATATAGCTTTGATAGCAATGAAGCTAGTGTTTGTGAGTTTTATCTCAAGTAAATCTTTAACTCACTCTTGTATCCAAATTGGATTAGACCTAACAAAGGCTTAATTATATTTTGCTTTTAGATAGAGAAAAGACAGGAAGATGAGAGTAGAGTTGGTGGGAGATTGTTAGCCTTATGGTCCCACAATGAGAAGAATGTTGGTAGACATTGTTCTCTTACTCTAACGCCAAGCCTTCATTAGGTTAGCTTGGCGGTTTCAAGTGATGTGCTAGTTTATCCCCTTTAAAAGAATTTGTTTTGCTTGGAGCTATAAGAAGAAAAACGAAAATCCTAATGAATGAGAGCCAATCGAGTTGGAAAAAACGATAGTTATTGTGTGCTAGGAGAACTCATAGCCTCATGGATTGGGAGTAAAATGGACCTTAGATAGAGATCATAAGTTTCGATATATTAAGTAATGAATTGTGCCATATTCAAATTCGTCACGTTCAACTAAAAGTTTGAACTAGTGAATTGTTTACGTTTAAACTCATTATTCTTCTATTTTATCTAGATATTAAACTATACTTACAATAATGTTCTTAAAAAATGGACACTCTTGTATCTCCATGCATCATATATAAGTAATTAAGCTAATTTTGCATCCCGCATCTGACACTATAGTCATTCCTAAATCTTCATCCCAATGTTTAAAATAGCGATAACGATAACATAACGTTTTGTCTCTGTTAGATTATGTCGCATATATCATAACACATAACGTAGCTTATATAATTTCCTATTTATTTAATTAAAAATAAATATAAAACTATATAAGAAAAACTTTTATAAATTCAAAAAGAAATTTAAAATATCTAAAAAAAGAATATAAAACCATTTTGTAATATATATTCTAATCTAATTTTATATTAAGTTTTATTATAATTTTCACATTTATCTTCATAAATTATATTAAATCTTCAACCGTAATTCCAGTTATCATTTAAACAAGAAAATAAAATTTTAAATTTTTATTTCAATTCCAGTTATTATCATTATTGTAATTTATATTTTGTAATGTTCAATTTATCTTATTTGTAATTGTTAGTTTCAGTTCATTTAAAAATTTAATAAAATCAACAAGATACTTTAGCAACCAGAGAGGAATACAACAAGCGAATAAGAAAACAATCGCAAATTAATAAATTAGCAATTTCATAAATAATCAAACAAACCAACAACTAATCTAGAAAACTACAACAATTTGCTAATAAGTAAAATAATAATCAACAATAATATAGAAATTACTAAAAAAAAATAATTGTAAATAACGTAACATAACGTAATTTAACGTAACGTTACATAATATAACGTAAAATAACATATAAAAAAACCGTATTATTACGGTGCACTGAGTTATTTTCAGTTGTTACGTAGCATTGGGGCTCCGTTAGGTCACGTAACGTAATATAACGGGTTTTATAACGTGTTATTTTCAACATTGCTTCATCCTTTGTGAAAATTTCATCTTAATTACTTCCCAATATGTTGAGGTAATTTAGACTTTAACCCACTTTTTATAGGTGACAATTTGAGCTCTAATATCATTTCTGAAAAGATAATTCTTGTCTACTATAATTCAATATGGGTATTAAATATAGATCGAGACCATTTTGACTAGAAAGCTTAAATGGTCATATCTGGAACTATCAAATACTATGCATGTACCATTTCACATATAAACAATATACACCTAAGATAATTGCAATGGTTAAAATTTTGAAGCTCTCAAAAACCACATAATTGCAGGTTATAATCAGTCCATTCCCATAATTAAGGCTTATTAAGATAATTGCTGTCACCTGTTCTGTTATGGTTGAGTTAAACTTGCATGCAATCTTGAAAGAATCTAGTTCTCAATTGCATCTAAATCTGTATCTTATTTGCTACTTTGAACTCTCCAATATATACTAGACATGGCAATGAAGAAAAGAATAGCATCTGCTTGAAAATTTTTTATTATGCCTGCATGCTCATAAAGTTGTTAGGACTTCAAATAACTTTTTTCTTTTGCATCATTTCTTGGAGTAAAGCTAATCCTTATCTTGCTTTAATCTACCAGCCAAAATTGAAAGCTTAACCCTGAGATTATATGAAATCTCAGGTGCATGCACTGACCTCTTGAATGGCAGTTTTCATTGGCCGGGATCGAATCCCCTGATCTGATCTCGAATACAATGAGATCACAATATCGAGATCATAGAAATGAAAAAAACAATACTTCGCAAGAAAAACACTCAACCGATCAAGTTCGACGTACGTTTACAGAAAAATAAAATAGGTTACAAAATAAAATAGGTTACAAAAAGAGATCCAATTATTTTTTTACCTCTCGCATCTCTCATGCTCTCTCTCACATCTATTGTTCTCATCTCTTATATCATATACAAAAGATATATATAATGTTCTTATACTAACCTTATTAGAATACTACTATCATTATTTAATTGGTGTTCCAATCTAATTAGAATACTATCAGTTGACCTGAGTCCAACTGAGCTGAAATTCTTTGTGATCCTCGATCACATCTGGATACTCAATAGAAGTGAGATACTAACCCAACTATTTCTCTATCTCCTCATAAATTGGTGTATCTAGACTGAAAGAAACAACGGGTCAATGAAGAGAAACAGTTAAGACATGAAGTCACTTATATCCATTGTGTTATGCTTTTTTTTTTTTCTTTTCTTTTCTTAATTTCATAGTTTCATATTAAGTTTTAGCTCCTTTCAACTTTTCCTTTATTCTACTTCAAATTATAGTGAAATGAGAAACAATGACACTTAGTTTTCTCTCTCAAAAAAGGCATCTCCTCCTGTGTTTTTTTTCTCTCTCATTTATCTTTTATTTACAGTTTAATTTCTTTATTCGATCATCATATTGATGACAGTTGATTGGTTACTGGACATCATTATTTACAACAATAAGCAACAGCTTCTTTACCTACAAGGGGTGCTGATTAAGCATAATTAACACATTCCTCTTTGTCTTAATTGACCCTATTTTTGTGCTATCAAACTTTTATTATAACACCAACATCACCTAACCCAAAAATTAAAGTATTAGACATGCTAAATTAAAAAGATAATCTCTTCTCATCTTGCCTCCATCTAGAAAGACCAGAACTCAGCATCCAACGTAAAAATGATACTAAAAGAAGCTAATTGCATGTGCATTGTGCTACAACATTTGCAAGAAAATGTCTCACATAATTAGCCCATAATTGAAGTGAATATTGTTTAGAATTGTCGTTAGAAAATGGTAAATTGCACAAACCCCTCTTAGTATCAAGGTTTCCCACCAAAGGCTTCTGAAATATGTTCTATTAAAATCATTAAAAACCCTAATTCCTTTCTATTCAATCAAGCAAAAAGCATTTTTTAATCACCATAAATATTGCAGATTTCTGGTAAAATTTAGATGAGCATCAAATTTGTAATGTCCAGATCAAATAGTTTTATATCGGATATGAGACAAGAGTTAGTGTAATTTATAATAATTCTCATGATTCATAAAGTAATCACAACTCGTTATCTTGAATGTAATAGAATTCTGAGTTCTAATTTGAATAATGTTTGTTGTGAAACCTTGATTGTTTGTGGGAGTTTTTGGCTTATTCTTATGAAACAAGGACGAAACTTGTTTAATTTAACTGTAATATATATCTAGTGCCTAAGCTATATATGTCTCGCTCAACTTAGCATTTAGCGAATTTGTTTGACCCAATGACATTTGGCACCATTCATACTAGATCTGTAATTTTTGCTGGAAATTCTACATACTAATATTTTTCTCTTTTTTTTTGCAAACATTATACAATCCAATTTCATTCAATATTATTAGATCTGATGAATATAGTACATGACAAGTTTAATTTGTTGGACCCAAAATAAGAAAAACTAAAAACATATCATATTCTATTGTCAATGGTACACATATTATGTTCTCTCATCCGAAAGTTAAATATATAAATTAATGTATATTTTTTTCAGAAAATGATAGATTATTATACAGCATTATTAGTTAGATTAGTCGACTTTTTTTCCACGCTCAGCTTCCCAAAACATTTTCTTCTCTAAATTTTGTTCTTCTAAATAAAATTTTATTTTTCTTTTGACGAGGTTGACATTTACTCTAGTCTTGCAAAATGTGAAGGGGGTATTTGATCGATTCTATGAGGGAAACACTAAAGAATGTGTGATCAGTGGAAAGATCGAGAAGCATTGCTTGCATCCACGCCGTAAATTGTCTCTCTTTGCATGAACATGCATGCTGTGTCCTGTTTCAAGGGCAAACACTTTTGAGTGACTTTCCACTTGTAGTAATTTACAAGGATTATTTGTATTTTAATAATATGTACTATCTTAGATCTAGCGTACTTTCCTCTTCAAGAAACTAGGAGGAATGGTTCTCACTATGGACTTTGTTCCTTTGGGAACGTTGTTTATAATGAGACATATTGCAACCTTCCTATATTATATAATAACTATTTGGAATATGAAATGAATTTCAGAGTTTTGGTATGTGTGTATGGATTATTGTAAGTGAGCCGCCAACTCAGAAAAAGTTATGTGAGTTAGCAGCAAAATTATAATGATTCAATGGTTTTTTTTTTTTTTTCAATTTTTGCTTACAATTACCATATCTATCTCCTTAACTTTTTTCGGATTAAATTTCATAAATTTTGGAGTTCATTTACCCTTTCATCTAGTGCATACAAGATGTTTTATTCATTGAAAATCATTAATTTTGTGTTCACTTTATGGAGGACCAAATCAAAACTAAAACCCAAGAAATTGGGTATGAGTGAACCCTAGAGGGTTGAGATCATAATCCAAAATAAATTTTTTAAAAATGATTATTGGTGATATAGTGGAAATGAACTGCAGCTCAGATAACTTATGTGAGCTATCAGCTTATTTCCATTTTTCACATACACACACACATAGAGAGAGAGAGAGTTTTGGCGCAATCAAGATTTATAGCCAACTGGAAGCATATTTAATTAATTGCGAATTTTAAAAAAAAATACGTTTTAACCCAAAGTTGGCCCTTAACCTGTAAGGATATGGTAGAATACAAAATAATTTCTCTCAATTCTCACTACAATATTGGTTGGAAAACTAATTGGGGCATTGTCCTGTGTGTGAGGTTGGATGAAACTTCCAACTAATTTGTAAAACACAATAATGAAAAAAGGAAAGAGAAAGAAAGACATTTACTTTTGCTCATTAATTAACACGAAGGGAAAAGGTAGAAGGAGAAAATATACTCCTTGGAATGGATATTAGTTGGTTTCGGAGCTAATACTCTGGCTTAAGTAGTCTGGTGGCTGTTATTCTATGCATCTATAATTCGAGGGATAGCCACTTCTTTTCGTTGGGGATCGCAACGCCTAATCCGATCTCGAATCACAACTCGATACATCATCAAGATCATCGAAATAAGAAACATAAAATAAGTACAAGAAATATGCAAGAAATTAATATGATTCGATAGACTAAGTTTGACCTACGTACACGGAAACAACAAAAGAGATTTATTACGATAAAAAGGTTACAAAAACATATCCAAATATCTCTCCAACACTAGCATCTCTCATAGAGAATATTGTCTCTCTTCCATCAATTGTTCACTTTTCTCATATCGCATACAAAAGATATATCTATATTATTAGCATTCATATCTTATCAGTATAATATTATCATCATCTAATTAGTGTTTCAAACCTATTAGAATTAATATTCAAATTTAATTGAGACTCCTCGTAATCCTTAATCATATCAGGATACTCAGAGTATATGAGACACAATCCCAGCAATTCTCAACAGTATCACTGTTTACAATGAAACGGAACCCACCTCTCTCGCTTGGTGCAAACCTACACAATGGCAGCCTCATTTATCACAAAAAAAAAAAATCAATATTCATACCAATCATAGGATGCCATGTGGCCCATACCCAGGTACTGAAAACAACCAGGCGGCACCTGAAGCATGTGCAACAATTTCCAAGGGAGAATAATAGAGAAATGGGGACCATTCCTCTTCTTCGCAAAAAGCTTTCGAGAAGCGAGCAGGACAATTGCATCCTTGCTCAACTAGACTTAGACGTGTCATTGGATAAGATTTATGGGCATGTTGCCAGCAACGTACGGGATGCATGCATGATATATATCTCGTACTGAAATTAGATAGGTATATGCTACCTAAGCTATGAAGAAAACCATCTTTGTTGCCTTTATGATATTTAATTATTTACCCACGAAAGATGTTTGTCGTAGAATAAGATGGCTTAGCATAAATAAGCCTCGTCTTGTCACTTTGCTCCCATTTGTTCCAATTTGTGAAAGGCTCTATGTATGTCACCCAAAATAAGTACGGATGAGTTTGAATAGCAAAAAAAAAAAAAAAGAATAGAATAGCCTACCTTAATAATAAGAAATTAAAGAAAATTTATAATGATAAGAAAATCATATTTAATTATTTACCACGGAAGGTGTGTTTGGAATTATTGTATACAAGGCGCCAGCTCAGATAAGTTATATTAGTCAGTAGCGAAAAATTAATGGTCCCATTTTTTTAAAGTGTTTTAGGATCATGATTTTTACCTCCTTAATTTCTTTATAATCAAATTACCTCCTTAACTTCTTTATGACCAAATTCTATAGATTTTAAAGTTTATTTTTCCCTTCATCAATTGGATATAAAATATTATATTTACTAAAAACCGTTTATTTTGTACTTATTTGATGGAAGACCAAATCAAAGTTAAAACCCATGAAATTGCGTATCAGTGAACTCTGGGGAGTCGAGATCATAATCCAAGAGAAATCTTTTAGAAAAGATTATTAGATATAGTAGAAATGAACCACAGTTCAGCTAATTTGCATGAGATGATAACTATTTTCCATTATATATATATATATATATATATATATATATATATATATATATATAAATGAGCTGACAGCTCATGCAGGTTAGCTGAGCTACAGTTCATTTCCACTACCTCTAATAAAAAAAATTTAAAAATTTCTTTTGGACTATGATCTCGATCTTCTAGGGTTCATTCATATCCGATTTCCTCCATTAAGTGGACACAAATTTTAACGGTTTTTATAAATAAACATTTTGTATCCACTTGATGAAAGTGTAAATGAACTCCAAAATTCTTGTTAAAATTAAAAAGATAGAGATTCTAATTCTAGAAAACATTTGAAGGAAAATCATTGGATTATTGTAATTTTGCCGCTAACTCACGTAATTTTTCCTAAACTGACAGCTCGCCTATAGTAATCCCATATATATATATATATATATATATATATATATATATATATATATATATATATATATATATATATATATATATATATATATATATATATATATATATATATATATATATATAAAATTACAAATAACAAATCTAAGCATGGTGACATAACTTACAAGTTTTCATATTTAAGGGAAGCAAGTTGCAAGTTGAACCATTGTTCTAAGAGATCCATCCCTCCTGCTTGCCAGCAAGCGGCCAAGGAGATTGGAGCTCCTAGAGATTCCCATAGACAATTCAGCAACAGTTGAGAGAAATTAACCTTAAAAAATAATACAACAGAAGTACATATTTCCCTATATGTACCATAATCACATAACTAAGCTAATTCTACTATGTTTTTTGAAATATTAAGGGTTCAATCATGTCACTTATATATATATATATATATATATATATATATATATATATATATATATATATATATATATATATATATATATATATATATATATATATATATATAAGTGACATGATTGAACCCTTAATATTTCAAAAAACATAGTAGAATTAGCTTAGTTATGTGATTATGGTACATATAGGGGAAATATGTTGAACAGAAGTATCAAATATTTTGTTCAACTATAACTTCATATATATATATATATATATATATATATATATAGACACACACACTAGCTGTCAGGACATGTTTACACTCTAGTGATAAGTCTGACATTTTTACTTATTGGCAATATTTGTACGAGAAGAAAGAAAGAATACCATTTTATTGGCAATTCAATTTGTTTTAAATCTTAAGCCATGTTCTAAATCATCAGGTAACTTTTACTACATTTAGGAAAAAGAACATATTATACGTATTTTAATATCACTTTTTTCCTCATATTATTGCCATAGTTAAAAATGTCATATTAGAAAAAAGTGATATAAAATAGCTATGACATTTTAAAACATTATATAGATGACATTTTCTCACATTTTCTTTATTTTTTTATATCACGAAAAGAAAGAAAGATATATCTTTATAATGGCAGTGTGGGTAGCTAGGTATGCGTAATGGATGCTATATGATAAATGACGTATACACCTTAGTTAAAAAGTAAGGAATTTGAAATCTATCTGTTCATACATTAAGTGGACCAATTCAAATAAAAAAGAATTTCATGCACTTCATAAATTGGTATATATACGATTTCTATATCATTTGATATATACATGGTGTGTACACCATGATGAATGAAGCAGATCATCCTTGGGATAGCTACCATGCGCACTCTGTGATAATATCTTGTAGATAGTTATATAAAGTGCCATTGGAGACCGTTTTTATAATTCCAAAGTATATTTATTTACTCTGATCTTGATGTGATAAAAAGTAAATCATGCACAATATCAAGTTGGTGAGAAGAAAAAGGGCAAGTGAACTAAAATTAAATTGGAGCATATGTTGAAGGGATTGACAAGAGCAATAATCCCATCCCAACATGGATGCATTATAATTGGATAGTTGTTTTGGTCACGATGTGTTTGTCTGCATGGCCTTAGTCGGGTCACCTCACAAGCCACAACTTTTGTAGTCTATGCACATTGTTGCCTCTTATCATTTAGCAAGAGTCTTATGCCCTACGAGCCAAAAAACATGACAAAGTCATGGCCCCTCGCACTTGGGTGAGTTAAAATATTGGTGTTGATGGGTCACCATAACACTATCTTGTCTACACCATTAACCTTTGATGATATGTGGGGTGTGGGTGCCCTTGTTGTGCGGGACTTTTGGTGTTGCTATATGTCTAGTTCTAGTAATGAGAATATTGATGGAGGGTTGAAAGTCAACATCTTCATGCAAAATGCACCCCTTTGGTGATTACATTGCCAAGGTGCATGTCATGATTTTGATCTGTATACGGATCCACTTGTTGAGAAAGAACATTGGAGGTAAGTCTTGTGTGGGGGAGTTTAGATGGTCGAGTTTCTACTTCACGCATATACGATATGTTTCTAGAATGGAGAATGAAAAAGGATATTAACATTTCAAGCGTTTAAGCATTCGAGACTTTGAGGGTGTACTATGCTAACTTCGTTTTTTGGATGAGGAGTTTATTCCAAACGGATCTATAAATTAGGGAATTAAATAAAAAAATTATACGTAATTAACTTCCTCGGAACAATTCCCATGTTAATTTTGCATACGTGAAACTATTTTAATTTATTTATTTTATTTTATTTCTTCAAAAATAAGCAAATATCATAATATTTATATATCAAAATTGACTCACTAATCTTGTTCAGTTCTCAATATCAATCAATAGTTCAATTTGTGAATCGAGTATTTTCACAAAATAATAGTTCAAATTGTGGACCAAGAATATTTACCAAATAAATCACTTAAGTAAATATAAATTAAATAAAATTTTCAAGAAACGAACAAAAAATAGAAATGTTACTTGTTTCGACTTGATTCCGAATCCTCGGTTCAATTAGGTTTTTTTTTTTTAATTTTTGCTGCTGGTTTCTGAACGAGAGGATAAGAGAGGGAGAGAGAGATTAAAGTGAAGTGGAAAACAGGTGAGTGAGTTACTTTTTTTTTTCTCTCGTTGAGTACTATGCCCTGCATTAATTTGGTGGTATTTGAAAAATATTACATGGAATCAAAATTATTAAAATATTAATAAATAAATAAATAAAAGGAAGGCGGTCTACCTGGTGCTACACTATCGTAATTTTCGATAAACATATCATTTTTAGTTATATTGCTCGCTAGAATATTGAAATCTTATGGAACTCTAAGCATGCATTTTGTGGAGTAAGGAAGAAAGAATTGGTAGAGAAGAAAGTGGAAGTGAAAATAATATAAGAACAAAACATTGCAAATAGAAAAGACATGTCATGTAAGTGTCATTCTTTCTCAATAGTGAAATCCCTCAGCAAGTATGTAAGAGGTCAGGAGTTGAAAGTCTCACTTATATTAATTAAAAGGATGGGAATATGATTCATTACAACCTTCGTTCAAAGAAAAAAAGGAAAACAAAGACATCATCATAAGGCCAACTGTGTGTGTGTCTATATATATATATATATATATATATGAAAAGATAACTAAATATATGAATTAGTATCATTGCAATGAGCTTATAAATGTTTAAACTTGTCTTAACATGAAAATTTAAACTAAAACTGCAAATCTATGAAATCAGCCACATATACATTTTCTATTGGTCCTATCAAGAGTTACCTTTACATATATAGCATCTTCTAGAGCTGCCTATCGGGCCGTGCCTAGCCCGGCCAGGGCATAGCCATGCCGTGCCGCCGGCGGGTTTTTTAGAAAACAAAAAAAATAAATAAATAAAGAGGAAACATATAGCTTCATTTAACTAGATTTAATAAGAAGTAATAACAATAAAAATAAATATTATATTATATTTAATCTCATTACATTCATATAATTGCTCTATAAATCTCTTTAGAAGTTATACAAAACCCGAAGATAGGGGAGAGGACCCTAACCGTCACCCTCAACTTGTTCTTAATATATTTTCTAAGAGATTTATGAGTTAAAAATTACAAAAAAAATTGAAAATACATGAAAATCCTTACAAATTTAAATACTTTTAATCAAGCTTCATTTTCTTCTGGTACAACTTCATTAGTCAAGTCTTGTTCCCTATCTTCTACGTCGTACCAATCTTTCAAGCAGACACACATCTCCGATGTGTCCGATGCCATTGAGGTTCTCAAGTCCGTGAGCACTCTACCACCTGCGCTAAAAGCAGACTCCGATACTACAGTAGACACTGGAGGAGTTAGTAAATCACGGGCCATGTTGGAAAGCACGGGATATGTTTTTTCCTGTGATTTCCACCATGCCAAAATATCAAAGGATTCATAATTTTCAGGGGATGCGTTATCTTCATAGTTAGCTCTCTCTAAATAATAATGTAATTCATTAAAATATGTACTAGTTTGTCTTGCCTTTTTTCTGTGAAATACAGATGATATTATTGGATTACGAATTTTCCTAGTAGATGGTTCTTTTGTAGTTTGTATTGGCACACCATACATATCTTCATATATTTTATACATAATATCTAAATATATTTTAATATCATTAACTAAATCCCTCACATTATTTTCATAAGACATATTTGTATAAAATAAATCCATTAATATTTCAAATCCATCTAACTTGCAACAGGGATCCACAACAGTTGCAAAATATAATAAGTATGGAAAATTTTTAAAATATTTATTAAATTTAATTTCCATAGGTTCAACAATACTTTTAAGTGTAGAGTGATTTCTACATTCATTAAAAACAGAACTAATTTCAGTTAGATAATATAATGCAATGTGTGTAGTTGGGTAATAAGTTCCTGACAGTACTCTAGATGCATTTTCAAATTTGCCTAAAAACTTAGAAATGCAATGCAACTGGTGTCATTCATTATTATCTAAATTATACATTGGTGACTCCATTTTATTAAAAGTATTTATTACATTTTTATACTGAATAGCTATATTTAACATTTTATATGTAGAATTCCATCTTGTTCTAACATCTATAGGTACAATTCTAAGTGATATTTTCATATTTTTACATATTTGTTTAAATGCTTGTTTTCTTGACCCACTATCTTTAATAAAAAGTAATGTATACCTAAGTTTCATTAGTGAATCATTTACTATTTTTAATCCATCTTGAACGCATAAGTTTAGTATGTAGCAAATACACCTAACGTGGAATAATTTTCCATATAGAATTGGTTTTGTCATACTTTTAAGAATTCTGATTGCGGCCGTATTTTTAGAAACATTATCCAAAAAAATGGTAAATATTTTTTTATCTATTTCAAAATCTGAAAAAACACTTAGAAGGGATTGTGAGAAATTATGTGCATTGTGAGAAAATTCAAATACCCTAAACCCTATTATTTTTTTCTGTATGCACCATTCTCGATCTATATAGTGTGCCGTTACGCATAAATAATTAGTCATATTTTTAGCTTTCCAACAATCTGCAGTTATAGCAACTCTAAAAATTAAAGAAGTAAAAATAGCTATTAAAGTGTCCCTCTGCTCTTTATATAGTTTGAACATGTCGGATGTACATGTTGAACGTGAGACTTTTTTATATTCGTCAGTAAATGCTGATTTACAAAATCTTTCAAATTTGCGATTTTCCGAAAAAGTAAATGATTGTTCGTCATGTATTATAAATCTTGCTAAATGTTCTCTTGTTTTAATTGTATCATATTTACGTATACCTAATGATCCACCAAATGTGCTTATTTGTGTTTGATGTGGTACATTTGGTGGGTGATTTTTTTCTAGGTGTCTTTTAAGATGACCCGTTCCACTACCTAAAGGAAACGAATAAATTTTATGACAGTATTTATACTTAGCTTTCCTAACATTATTTTCTATTATTTTTTCAAAATGTTTCCATATGTCCGATCTAACAGCCCTAGTAGATGTGATAATTTATGTTTCGGGTATGATTGTATCAGTTGGTTCTTCCTCAGATACAGAAAATGGTACTTGAGGAGGTTGTTCTAATGTTGACATAAATTTTGATATTCTTCATCAGTTAAAAATAGAGTAAAAGAACTCGTGGTTTGAGAGCAAGAAACGCCAGACGAGTGTGGATCCATTTTAATAAAATCCCAAAAAAACAAATTAAAATTCTCAAAAAAACTTTAAATTATAAATACCTGTTAACCGGTGAACTATTTGAGAGAGTGAGTGAAATATCTAGCTAGAGAGATAAAGCTGGAAACCGAAATAGCGAAGAAAACCTTACTTCAATGAGAACTTGCTTGGATCTTATTTGGGAGACTTGTTTGGATCTTATTTGAGAGACTTACTTGCTTTAGACTTTTTGATCACTTGATTGAAACTTACTACTTGTTTTGCTTGAGACTTCTTGAGAATTAAAGATTTTAGAAGATTTTTTAGAATGAATTTGGTGTATAAGAATGATGAATGGTAAGAGGAGATAATGAGGTATTTATAGAGAAAGAAAGGTTTTAATTTGCAAAAAAAATTACAAAAACCCCCCAACGGCTATTTTGACCGTTGGGGAAAAATCTGCAATTTAAAATTGCAAGAAACCCCCCAACGGTTATAAAAATAGTCGTTGGGGGACTATTTGCAAAAAAAAATTGCAAAACCCCCCCCTAAACAACCCCAACAGCTATATTTAAAAAAAAAAAAATTCAACCGTGCCGGGCCGATTCTTGCCGCCGGCACGGCCGGCCTCGGCTGCCCGAGCCGAGGTGCCGGGCACGTGCCCGGCACATGCCGGGCCGGGCCGCCCGGCCCGATAAACGGCTCTATCTACAATTGCGTAAAAAGTGGTAGAACAAACCAAGAGTAAAAGAAGTACAAAAAGTAGTTACCATGAATAGTAGGGATGCTTCTACCACTCCAATACCAAAAAGAAAGGGCTATGTACCCTAAAGCAACGCAAAGAAAGGTCCCTCCATCCCCACAATATTCCACTCACCTAAATAACTCCAACAAGGCAAGATCTAACCAACTGTAGCCATGCCTTTCACTAATTTTGGCATGTAGAGGAGAGCTTTTAGCTCATGGCTTCAATTGCAGAGGTTATAGGTGGTGAGGAGATAATGTGCATGAGTTCATAGTCCCCACATATAAGCAAGTGATAAAAAAAAAAAACATCAACCTCATCTCCATTCTCTAGCTTACTTTATTTTTTTATTTTTATTTTTTTCACTTTTTGCCTTGTGAGACCAAACACATACAAGCCAAGATTTAGGACCTTTGGCCCCATAATTTCTAATCAAACACCAAACATCTTATCCTTTCAGGATTTTTCTCATTATACTTGCCTCGTTTGTGTAAGTTTTAAGATTGTCTGGATAAGTTCATTAGAATCACTTAAATTTATCCTTTAATAAGTTATAAAGAAACAATTATTGTCAAATATCTAAAAGAAAATTCGAAATAAGTCTACCCAACTTTCTAAATATGTCCATATTAAAGTTAAAAAACAAGGATTTTTACTAAGTACACTCTCCAATATTACCAATTTATTCTTATTCTTTTTTCTCTCTCTTCATCTTTTCGACTTTCCCGATGCACTTCTAAATTTAAATGAAGATTGTGTTTAAATTAGGATTTGCGAATAGATTTGAGAAAATAAAAGGCACCATTTTTTGAGATTAATAGTTAAGGTTGAGACAGAAAGGAGAAGAAAGAGATAATTTCATATTAGTGTTGGGTTATGTAAAAACATAATATAACTTGAAGAAGAGGATAATTAGTCCAAAATTTAAAATAACAAACTTGTGATAACAATGAACTAGAAAGGTACGCATACGTAGAAAAAAGATGGGCTCATTTAGAAATTTTATAGGTAAATCTCTGCAAAGAAAAGGTGAAATAGCAATGCAAATACTAAACAATAAAATGATAATTAACTTGTCAAAGAGGAACATATGCATAAACAAAAAGTTTCTAATGGCCTTACACATGAAGAATAAATCAGGATTGTACTCAATTCATCTAATCAATAGACTTCAATGAAAATAAAAATGGGAACATTTCATGCCACGCTCCGGTATATAGTAAACGAGTATGTACCGACAACATATTCAGTTTGAATAACAAAAGTTAAAATAGTTTATAATTAGTCACGGATTCCTCCCCCAAAAAGAGGAGCTACGATTTACTTTACGGGACAGTAAGAGCTTCTGTGTGGCACTTCGCATGTAATAATTAGATCCATGTTGACCTTAATTCTGCACACTTTCGGCAGTGTCAAGCTCTGATACTACTTCAATACCTGATATGCGTTCCGCACACTTTCGGCAGTGTCAAGCTCTGATACTACTTCAATACCTGATATGCCCCACCTCGCTAGGATAACAAGAGTTAAAATAATTTATAATTAAACACAGTTTTCTCCCCAAAAATGCTAACTACGATTACTTAAAGGCTTCATTGAAATCATTATAAATTATTCTACCTCTCATCTTACATTCAATATGGGACTATTGAAATAGGGAACTATTGAGCTAGTACATATGTGAGATGCAACACAATTCAGTGAGAAAGCACTCTAATGTCATTGAGATTTTGATTCATAATGTATTGGAACTGGCAGTGTAATTATACCTTAGAATATCATGGCCAATCGTTGATTTCGGCTTAATATAGAATACTACATACATTCACCAGCTGAAGCTACCCATTAGAAAATTTAGTGAAGATCTTATCATCACAGTCCTCATAATCAACTCAACAAGATGAATTATTGTATAAGAACTGAGAGGGATCCCATAGGTTAAGAACTATATTGATCTTTCACTAGATACACCTTGATATATTATGCTTTCTCAATGCATCTTGCATCTCCACAGTTCTTTACAAGACTGCCGCAGGGTTACCGATACTATTCCGCAGACAAATAATGGAAAATAATTATATACCGACTTATATCAAATAAAAGAATATGAAGAATGAGTTCAGGCCAGTGAGAAACATGACCTGTGTTTTTGTAGCTTTCTGACATCAGTATGAGAACCAACCCTTTCCTTTTGTTGTAATTTTGAGCTTCAGTATCAGCTCTTCACGCTGAGCTTCTACTTTAGCATACTGAAGGCTCATTATGTAAGTAACGCTCTCTCATGCCTTTCAATTCTGCTTCCAATGCTGCTATCTTGCTGTCGTGTGGCACGCCTTTTGACTCTGTCTCCAAAGAAAATATCTTGCTCTGTTGCAATTTCATATCATCTACACTCATACTCACCATGCCAACTTCACCGTTGCTACTTTGCTTTTCAGCCATTAATCTGAAGAACAAATGGGAAAAAAATTGTGATGTGCAGTCTTTATTCCATTTAGCAAATGAATATATATTGCAAAGTAGTAGAAGCCTGTACAAAGACCATGATAAACATTGTTAGCCCAAAAAACCATATGATTATAAACATTTGGATATAAAGTACTAAAGTGGTTACCAAGCATAGTATCAGAGCAGCAAAAAATGTAGATTTTTGGGCCACCAGGTTCCAACTGGTCATGCATTTAAGAAAATTTTATTTACTTACCCCCACTATTTTGCTCATCCAAAGCCATCTTTCTAAAAGAGTTCAACGTAGCTAGATATACATTGTCGGCTAATGACAGATAAGCATAGATTTTTGGATAAAATGGTTATCTGACACCTATAATAGCCAGGTTGACACCAACACATCCGAAGTCTGAAGATGGTGCTTGGCTTATTTGTTGCTTTCGTACTAGTAACTTGTATTTCTTTCATCTGGCTTTTGTATTGGTCTGGATATTAACAGATCTTTTTCTGTATCACCTACCTTGTTCTACTGTCTCCTTAGTAATGAAACAGGGGAATATTCCCACCGTAACAACTTCAAAAATAAAATAGAATAAATAAATAGCTAGAGAGATATCTTTCCTTTTCTCCTCAACTAAAACCTTCAGTTTTTATGTATTATCCAAAAGTATTATATATCATGTATGAAGGTTTATAAATTGCTTCTAGCTAAGGCTATGTTTGGATGTCTATCTAAATCACAAAATTATGTGGTTTTATGAATTTAAAAGAAAAAATATTTATCACATTTTCCAGATGAGTATTTGGATGGTGAAGAGAACATGGAGATCTTCTGAAATGATATCTGAAATTTCTATCTGACTTGAGACTTTTCAAACCAAATAAATGAATATTAACGGTTTTCTAAGATCTTGTAATTTTCCACTTTAAGAAAAACGAAACAATGATTTATCAAAATTAAAAATCATCCAAACTCATATTAGAGTTAAATCAACCATTCCAAATAAACATATATGAAATATAAACATCATAACAAACATATGGTAAATATAACATGACATACCCTTGAAGTTGAATCTTGTAAATGTTATTCTCTGCCATCGACTTGCCCAGTTCACTTTCTAGCGACCGGATCTTAGCCTCCAGGTCCCTGATAGTAAATTCAAGATCATGCAGCCTACTGTCATTCTGGAATAAAAGGGGTAAAAAAAAAAAAATTAAAACGACTATTTAACAAGGATAGGTGCAGCTGAGTTACATCCAAATACATAAAAAAGGAAATATAACAACAGAAAACAAGGATTTTTCTCTACAACAATTTTCTTTTTTAACATTAAAATGCACTGAGATGGATGATACAAAATATGTGTATTAGAATATGAATTGAATTTAGAATCTTTCAAGATGAGCTATGTAAAGGATAAGGTGACACTATAGAATCTCACTGGGGCCAAGTATATCAAGAGCACATTGGAACATAAGAGGCAGCAAAAGCTATGGATTTGTTATAGTTTGACTTTAGGGTGAACCGGAGTACAAATTCATATAAAACTGCTAAGTCAAAAATTTAATGCAGGGCCTAAAATAACAAGACAATGAACTATCTACACTACACTTACCCTTTGTTCCCCAAATATATTTGCACCAGGCCATCAAGAATAATGATGCCCAGAAAGCAATCAATAGCCAGATTTAACTTATGATTTTTTTAACAGAGATTTAATTTAATATTAACAACACAATAATAAGGATTCAACAAAAGTTATTATTATAAAGAATATAAAATATTAGACTAGTCTTCCGTTCTTGCAAGCACTTCTAGTTTAGTTATATTTTATATATTAATTGTATCTAGTACCCCGTTTTAATTGAGAATTGAAGAGCACAACACAGACACGCACACACACAAAATATTAGCATTTTGTAGTATACCTCTATACATACAGGCAAAAGAAAACATGATAGAAGTATCTGACGTGGATCGGATTGGGGAGGACTGGAAACAGAAATCTTGGCTGAGGAGATAGAAAATGAATATAACTGCTACTATGACGGAGGAGATCCCTACCAAGCGGAACCTAGTAAAATGATTCATGAAACTACCCACAAAAGGGATAAAGGCTTTTTTGTTCTTTTTCTATCGTTAATTATTTGGTATATAGGATCCAATCACAATAGTTGTTATAGCACGAAACAGACATGAAACTGCACAAATGAGAAACATGTGGTCTACAGCTTGAGTCGTAAAAAAGATCATAGAAAGTATCGTACTATTCTTTTAGTTTGATCAGCATCTGCAAGGTGCTCGACATCTTGTATCTGAGACTGCTTTTCACGGTGCTCACTGCCAGGCTTCTCCACCCCACTCTGCATAAGCAAAAAGTTCTACTGAATACCAACTCTGTTGATTAAAATAAATAGGATAAAAAACATTGGATGATACGAATTAATAACTAAATTTTTAAATAGAAATCTTGAGTTTTAAAAATATTTCTTGGACTACTGAAATTTCGTAAATAGAAAATTCATAAATACTTTATGCTCACCTTGTTCAGAGCCTATCTTATCCTGGTTTTTTCATTTTTCCACACCTGAGCGTTTCTCATTCGTTCAAACTTCTCCTCCTCCAGACATTGTATCTTCCTCTGATACTCACTATTGCTCTCTTAATGTGGTAAATTTCATTCTCTAACTCTGCTTCATGAGCATATGATGCCTCTTCTGCACTCAGATCACCCTCCAGCCTGAGTAGCTTTTCTTCCAAAGCAATCCTGCTGCATTTTTCATCTTCGCAATCATGCAAAGCCTTCTGCATGTTCAAGATTTTCTCCGTGAACAATATTCACTCTGTTTTCAATCCTTCATATTCTTCATATGCTGACTGTACCGACTCTTCCGTTTTTACTTTCTCAAACTTTACCTCTTCAAGGGAGCTTTTAAGCACTGAGATTCCACATTGAAGATCAGTTGTCTTTTGCACTCGAACTTTTAAGCTGGAAGTTTCTTCTATTATTTGCTGTTTTTCATAATTGCAAGCTTTAAGCTTTAGTTCTTGATCACTTGCCAGTCTTCTAAATTCTTCTTCACCAGATTTTGCAGCCTCAGCTTGCCTCCGCATATTCTTGATGTCAGACATCAATGTTTCCTCACCCTCTTTTGAAGCATTTAGCAAGTCAACTAACCCTTGAACCTTCTTTCCGGACTCCTGTTTGAGAGAATGAAGCTCAGTTTCATATAGCTTGACCTTTGCAAAAGCCTTTTGTAGACTACTCTCAAGTTTAATTTTATCCGAGCGCAGTACAGAGACCTCTATCACCGCATCTGATGCCATTTTCAGCCATTCATCATGAGTAGAACATAACTGTGTTGAGAGGTGCGCATTCTCCCCCTTAAGGTTCTCTACTTCAACTGTGTTCTGTACATCTATCTGACTCAGAATGAGTTTTGCCTGGGTTATTTTCTCGTCTTGGTCCTCATGCTCTTGAAATATATTCTCCAACTGTGAGGACAGCATTTTTTTTCCTTCAAAACAATATCCTTGTGCATTGAAGAAAGTTTCACTTCTAAAAGCTCAACCTTCTTAAAAAACTTGGAAGCCCTTTTCTGCGCTTCACTCAATTCAACTTCTAGGCGTGCACTATATCATGCAAGTCCAATTTTTGCCTCCGTAAATCTCCATTTGATTTCTGAAGCAAACTGTTCTCTTCAATAAGACTCTCTATGGTTGATTGTAATTTTGAATGGTATCTCTTTAGATACTCTGTTTCCTCTTGCGTCTCAGATAATCTGTTCGGTGCATCTAGCAACTTTTGTTTCCACTTTCTGTGTTTCTATTTCAGCTTGCTGTTTTGCAACCTTACCCTTTAGATTCTGCAAGCGACCTAGAATCGTCCAGTTCCAGTTTGTTGGACTCCCTCTCGTTCGTCAGGTATCTTAACTGGGCTTCTAAGCCTGACTACGCTCGGAAAACTGTACATTTTCTTCCTCTAGCTCTAATACTTTACCTCTAGTTCATGTTTGCTGTTTTCGAGTTCCATCAACTTCGTTTCAAGCATCTTATTAGTGGAAGTATGAAAATAAACACTACTAGCAAGAAGTGTCATCTCATGTTGCGTGTCGTCCAAGCATTTAGATGCTATGGTATTTTCTCTAAGTGCACCGGCTAGATTTTCCTCCGACTTTTGTCTCATTGTATATTTGCAACACAAATTTCTAATTCCTCTTTGACAGGTCTTAGAACATCAATTTCCTTTTCTTTCAATGAAAAGGCAAACTTGAGGTCCTCTATGTCAGAGTCGTTTACTACATTTTCTTTATTGGTTCGCTCCTGCTCTTTTGTCTCTTTCAGGGCAGTAACAGTATCCATCAAGATCACAGGCTTTATCATTAAAATATTGCGTTCAGCTTCCAGATCAGCACATTTCTTTTTGAGGTTTTTCATCTGAATTGCTGATGTCGCTGCCTGACCTCCATTCAGCATTTCCTTTGTTCTAATCTCCTCTTTGAGCCTACTTATTTTTTATTTAAGAGAATCAATTTCAGAGCCAGAATTCTCAGAATGCTTTTCTCCTCTGATGTCATCCCCTGACTGCTTCAACTAATACATGAGTTCTACGTCCTCATCTGTAAGTTCAGCACAATCTGTTTCCAGCTCCTGCACTTTACCACACAACTCCTCAATTTCTTCCATCAGATCAGGATAACCACGGCTTGCTTTGTTTTCGCTAGGATGTTCGACATTGAACTTGCCAGACAGCGTCTTGTCTAACTTTCTGATTTCTTTTTCCTTTACAGATAGCTTAGCTTTCCCACTCTGCCTCAACATCCAACAGTTATTTGGCTCCATACGTCACCTTCAGATTCACTTAAGAGGACTTTGTACATACAACAGTAAGGATAACTTTTACTGATGAAACAAGTTAAACTAAGAATTGCAATGAGGCTAATTGTACACTAGCAAATTAGAACCTTTGGAAGAGAAAAAGAGACAGTTATTTAAAATCCACAAGTGCTCTGCTGGAAGTAAATTGGAGCATCAAGGCACTTGAACTAATGAAATCAGCTCAGACAAGTAAATCACACCTCTTTCTTAGAGTCGCTAAGATGAGACCAAGAATTAGGTATTATTTCGTGGTATCTGCAATATCTTTGACTCATGATAAGACCTGACCCTGCTCCAAATGTGCTCAATCCAGAAACTACTTCATCAGGTATGTCCTTACATCAACTCAGCTTTCAGGCATATGTTTCTTTGAGCTACCAGATATCCTACCCCTTAAGTACTCTACTAGAATGTCAATTATGGGAGTGCCCTTTATGCCTTTGTATACTTTCTGGGTTATATACCCTTACAACCTGAACAATAATGCTTGTAGCCTTTAAGTGGATTGAGGCACAACCGAAATAAGTGTTATTTGTGCAACTCAAATGTACCTTTTTTGGCACATAAAGCATTGTGAACCAGAAGTTGTGCAGCTACTCTTTGGGAAGTCTGGAAATTGACTGCCCAACATCCATAGCCAAAAACATCAGGAAAGATAAATGGGCATGATTTATATGTATATTAAATCCATTAAGGCAGATAACTTCCCCATGAAAGCATAGAATAACAGCCATTGGCATTCTAAAGTTCAAGTTAAACAGAAAATTGAAAACAAATCACATAACCTAATGGAACTGATTACTATTTACGGGAGACAAAAACCAAACTTAGGTAACTATGAAGCTACTTAACTCCTCAATAAGGAATTAATGGGCAACAGAAAAACAATTCACTATTTCCACCTAAAAGGTTGAAATTGGGAAAAATTCCAGCCTCACCAATTTATTATTTAAAAAAAAAAAACCAATCAAATGGGTATCTGTGCATCAACATTCCATACCAATGCATCTATGAAAATGGGGTTCAAAGAAACTACTTCACTCAATCTAAGTAGTAAAACTTGACCAAAAACTCGAAGGCAAGAGGCTATAACGAAGCTCACTACTTCACTCAATCTAAAAGGTAAAACTTATCCAAAAACTTGAAGAGGCAAGAGTCTATATTCAAATCATGTTGCAACTCTCTCTCTCTCTCTCTCTCTCTCTCTCTCTCTCACATCAACTGGTTTTCAAAGGAGGAGGAGCCGCAATAGCAACCCTCGTTTCAGCCATTCTCCTTCCCACCTACCCATTTTTCTACCGTCTAACTGAGGTGTTGTAAATCCCTAATTCACTTTTTAGTTGATGTACAAAGAAATTGGTTGAGGTAATCAAGTTCCGACTGAGAAAGCACTTGCGCATACCAACGTCAAGATATTCTCCAGTTCTACACCAAATTTTGCACTCATCTGTTGGGCCCATTTAGAAAGATGTCCTTTTGTTTAGTATCCCAAATCTCTCTTTCCCAAAAAAAATCCAAATTTTTTTTCCTGTAGCTTTTTAGATCGGAGAGAAAAAGCATAAGTTTTGAGTTTGCTTGGATTCAATCGATATAAAGTGGATCTAACTACAAGAGACTAGATGTGGTTTGGCTCGGTCAAGGTTAGGTCCCAATCGTGCTCGTAATGAAAGTGATGATTTCTCGTCTTATTCTGTCACTGGATCTGATTACTTTAGATCATGATTGGTCGAACCAAAGATGACAAAAATAAAGCATACGATGATTGGGCCGAAACGAGCCGATAAGCAAAGGCTGCAAGGTGAGGCCAACTTTGACTTCAACGAACTCGAAGTAAGGAATGTATCATCTCAGGTCTAGTAATAATTTCTTCCATAACTTATTACCTCACCTTAGGAGGTTTCAAATCTAGCCAATGGTGGGCTAGATCTGACAAGGAGTTCATCTAATGTGGCAAAATCCGAGCGAGGGATAATTGGAGGTATCGGACTTGATGAAAGGATGTCAGATCCAACAAGAAAGAAATAAAATAACAAGGAGTTAGCTAGAATTGGCGAAAAAATAGTTGAAATTGAGGTGTTAAGTCATGAACTAGCTTAAAGCTTTCAAGTATCGCAATGCATAATTCATAGGTGCCAAATTTGACATAGAATGATCAAAAGGTGTCGACTCTGGCTCGAATATTGCCTGCTATTTTTGGGGTTCACACTGTGGTTCTCTTCATTATATATAGCCTTGTAGGTTAGATTATATTTCATGCTTTGTTTGATAGATTTCATTGAAATATGCCTCTCTTTCTTTTTCATGTACTATATAAATTTTTTTGTGCCTCTTCATCATTCATTTTGGGATGCTTGTATTTTGCATTTAACTTTGATGTTGTGCAAAGTCAGGAAGGAATTGGGTTTATTGGAACCTTTAGGTCCGGTTCGGTTTGAGGGAAAATGAAAGCAAAGAAAAGAAAATAAGAAGGTAAGTTCTAAAATTCTCTCTCCCCTCTCTCTCCCCTAACCTAGAGAAAATAAGAGAAAAAATATCGCTGGTGTTACTATCTCATGGAGGCATGGTAAGAGAGTAGAGGGATTTTAAAGCAAGTTTTTTCTTAATTTTAATCTTAATTTTTTTAGTTTACCTTCATACCAAACAACAAAAATAATCTTTTTTTTTTTTTTTCCTTCTCTTCTCTTTTCTCTCTCTTTCCGTTTTCTTTCCTTTCTTTTGTGTTCTATCAAACCAAACATAGCCTCAACGGTTTTCTTGTAAGATTTGTATCTTGTGACTTGTGAAGATTCTTGAAAATATTACATAGGGAAATAGCATAACGGGACAAATCTTTTGTTTTGAGTATAAGACCAATGGATTATGTCAATGGGGTCATTGACTTCTCTAGAGACTCGTTGGGGAGGGGCACTCTATCAGTGAGAAGATGGAGGTTCCTTTGAAGTGGTAAAGGACAACTTATCTCGTAACTTCTACTACCAAGGATGTTAGTGAAAAGAATCAGAATTAATTGATTTATCAAGATGAGTTACTCCTCTACTAGGTTACAATGGGTTTACAACATAGAGTTCATGTGGAGAGTTCTTATGTCTCAATAATTTATTATTTTCCAACGACAACAAGTGAAAGGGATATGCTCAATCTCAAGTATAGTGAACAACTCAAGCTAGTACAGTATCAACAATGGTGAATGGTAACATAGGCACTTCATAGCAAGTGTCCATTGTTACCACTTACTATTTGTTACCATTCACCATTAGTTGCATTTAGATTAAGTTTTAGAGTGCTTGGAATTGCTTTTTACCTTTATGCTTGGAATTGTCCATCATTACCATCCACCAGTTTTGAAACATGACTACAATATCAATAATGGAACGGTAGAATATCAAGAAAGGTGAATGGTAAGGTCAATGGCATTAGCCTGGGAAGATATTCATGGGTAAGTAAAGTATTCATGCTTCGAATGTTCATGTAATATTTACATGACCTTGTAATGTATTAAGCCTAGTTGCAAAATTTGTTGCATTTTATTCTCATAAGATATTCATGGTCATGTATGTATTAGACTTAATTTCTCTATCTTTTCTTTATTTGTAATATTATGTATTATCCGTCCACTCGCTGGCGAGGAATATACCATCTTATGGTAATCAGGAAACCAAAAGAACTCATTCACTTCTTCAAACTAAGTTGGTGTATTGTTGAGGGGAAACCCAAATTAAGCACCAAAAATTCCACTAAAAAATTAATCAAGTCTATTACTAGAAAAGGCAAACAATAGCTCATTATTGCATCCAACCTAGGGTACTAATTGGGTGCAACCAATACGCACAATGAACAAGGAGGTCAAAAAGCTGAAATTTTGACGAAAACCCAATTCAAGCAATCAAAAATCCCAGCAAAATACCAAATGGGCATCCCCGAATCCACACAAAATCTTCAAAAAAAATCAAAATTTGATCCAATCATCACCTGAAAGGCCTGAAAGCTGGAGAAACTGAAGCCGACCCTCTCCCTAAATCTCTCGGACCTGTGCCTGTGCAACTTGAACATTGCTGTCCAAAAAGGGGGGATTAATCGATCGAGGAATCCACAGAGTAGAAAGGTAACAGCTTTCTCTCTCCTCTTTTCCCTTGGGATTCCCTGATTCTCCATGTTGTTTAATGAACTCTCTCATCTCAGGGTTTTTTTTGCGTTTTGGAGAGAGAGAGAGAGAGAGAGAGTGAAACAACGAGGGATCTCAAAATTTTTAAAATGTTTAACTCGAGTGCGGCTTGGGATGATTCGAACGAGAAAGCAAAAAAAAAAGAAGGGGGTTAGCTAGATGCGCCCCATACTTATCCCAGTGAGTTTAGGAGTCAAATTATTTATAAGTTTGTTATTTATAATTTAGAACCAAATTGTCATTACAAATTTCTTGGTGAGTCATATTCGCTCTTCTCTCTCAAGGCTATTTTTCTTAGTGAGCCCCAATTCCTATTCTCTTAATTTCGTGCGAGTTGTCTAGAAAAATGAAAAAAAAAAAAAAAAAAAAGAAAAAGAAACGACATAAAAAATCCTAAATTTCAACTAAATTTACATCTCATTATGATTCCTAACGATTTTTTGAAATTTATGTGATTATTTCTTTACAAATCTGGTATGAATGTCTTTTATTGAGAGTTTTTGAGTAGATTGAAGAAAATGAAGAATAATATTACAAAATTGGTAAAAATCGATGAATATCTTTGTTTAGAGGTATGTTTAAAGTATTTATGGGCTCAATAAACAACATAAGTTGAATGATGAATAAAAATTGATATTTTTTAAAGATTTTCGTAATATGTTTAGTTGCCTGACTTTTTTTTTGAAGTTGGAGTGGAAACCCTGATCGGGACGGCAATGCTGGCCCAAGCAAATGCTGGTCGATATTATTATTCCGTCTAGAGTATTCACTGGTCGGGACTGTAACCTCATCCAGTGTATTTACTGGTCGGGGCTGTAACCCCGTCCAGAGTATTCACTGGCTGGGTTTTCCACCAGGCCCGTAAGATTCCAAATTTTCAAATAGCATATTGTATCAAAATAAGTACAAATTAATAACGAAAGTTATAGATAATTGACGATAGGTTGAAATTAGTATTTTCTCCTAAAATACAAACGAAAAGCTACTCTAATCCAAAGTGTTTATCACTCCCAGCCAGTAAGATTGGAAAATTTTCATAAAAAAGCTAATACCCACCAGCCGTGTTGTACACCCCGGTCAATAAAGTTCACTGGCTGGTGATGAAACCCTGGTCAGTGGGCTTTTCATATGAATTTGTTGCTTTAAGAAATGTCCATTGAGGATAAGTTATATCATTCGACAGTGGCGAACATTACGCATAAATCACGAATATTGACAACTATCAAACTAAAACGTTCATAACGACAATTAGATAATATTGACAATAAGTTGAAGTTAACATCATCATCTGTTCAACACAAATGAAAAAATACAATTACAAAAATAAAATTGTTCATAACATCATAATTACAAAGTTACGTATAGTGAGCATAGAAGTACAACATACTATCCCCTAGCAATTTTTCTAACACGACGGCAGGTCCGTCCACCCATTGTTGGTGATTCCGGAGATCTAGTCTCGACTTGGTTTTCGATATCGGCTAAACCAAATAAGCCCAACACTACTTGTATAATACCGATATCCTAATACTGCTTATATAATGAAGTTGGTATTCATTTTCGGATGTCATCTTTTCACAAATATTGATATGTCAACATTGCTTAAAAAATGAGGATTTTTATATTAACTCCACGAACCATGTATTCGACTCGCTCAACCTTAGTGACCACGCAGCTATTTTTCTTCGTATGATTGATGCACTCAATAGTTCTCTTTTCTGACAATAATTGTTACGTCAAATCTAACTATGCAAATGTGGAACTTATAAATATACACATTAAAGTGAGTAGACGTACATCGGTGGTTTCGTGTCAGCTTTCTTCTTTCGATGCAAGGTCGTCGGTCTAATTCGAGATGACTTAGCTTAATCCATCTGTATAAGTATTGATCATACATTAATCCAAAATTCCAACAATAACACACAAAATTGGTCCAATATTGTGTTTGTTGACAATGCGTTTGGAGATGAAATTTGAATGTTCAAATTGGATTTTCAAATTATCAAACCCTAAATACTACTCAAAATTGGATATCCCTATTATATCATAAACCCTAGTAATACTATTAAAAAACATAGGAGATGAAAATGGAATGAGAGGAAGGAGATAGGAATAATATCTTGTCAGTGGGGCTCAACGGCGTCCTTTTCGTGGGCTGATCTTCACGGCGGAGGGCGCGGCTGAAATCTAAACCTCAATTTGGACGATGGTCATTGAAGAAAAAGAGATATACCTGAGCGGAAGAAGAAGAGAGCGAGTGGGAGGAAGAAGAGAGAGAGAGAGAGTGGGGAGGAAAAAGAAGAGAATGACGTTGAAAAACCTAATCTCCTAATGAGCCCCAAATTTTTCTTAGTTAACTTTATTTTTCCTCTCAAATATTGCATTAGTAGTTATATGGGCAAAACTGAAAAATTCATGGGGCTCACTAAGAAAAAAAAAAAAAAAAATCTAGTTTCAAACTACTCTGGAGCTCAATAAGAAATTGGGGCTCACTAGGATAAGTATGGGGCGCATCTAGCAACTCCCAATAAAGAATTTGAGAGGCTTGAAACATTTTTGGCTCAATTGTTTTTTATTTGTATTGGGGAGGAAAAAAACAGCTTATGGCAGCTGTATCCTCAAATTTGAGGCATGGGAATTTCCAAAGGAGCACACTTTTTGTTCTCCCACCGAGCACATTTGATAAATTAATTATACAAGTTTATCATTCTTATTTTTGACTTAATCGTCTTTTCAATCTCTCTCCTCTCTCTCTATTTCCCCCATGCAAGAGCTGTGAAAAAAAAAGTGAGGGGCAGCGATTGACAGTCAATGGCAGGCGACAGGCAGTAATCGGCGACAGAGTAAAAAGAGATAAGAAGGTGGAGAAGTATGAGCGAAATGTGTGTGCTCACGGATGAGAAAACAAGGATGGGGATAGTGGGTGAGAAGAGCCGGTGAGAGTTTTTGGGATTAATGATGTGCTCACTAAGAAAAACCATCTATTTTCAAAAGTGATGCTATGCTCACTAGGAAAAGCGGACTCACTAGGGAAAAAAAAAAAAGGTGTGACTCCCTTGGAAACTCCCTTTAGGCATGTAGATCTTAATTTTGGGTAAATCCCCTTCACATTTTATTTTAACATATTTTCCTTTATTTTTTAAAATTAGACCGTTACGTGATTAATTACTAGGTTAGTTTACCAAATCAACATGATAAAACGTACCAATTGAAATTGAAACATTCCTCCTTCATCAAAATATAGGAGATTTTCTTTTACCACAAAATATTTTGATAATAATATCATAACCTGATTAATTATCCAAATTAAATCATGTTGATCGATATCACTAGAAATCGAATCTGTAAGCATTTTTTTTTTTAGAGCATAAACTGTTATCGGCTAGATTAATTCGATTTTGTAAATACAGAGATGTGAAGAATTGAACCTCAATGTTTCTTCAACAAATATATTTGACAAACTTTTATTAAAGAAATAAGTATTGGGAGAGTTTTTGACGACATTTAATCTCTAACATAATCAGACTTTTTCTTTCATCATACTTTCTTTTTTAACATACGAAAGGTTGTATGATGTACGCTACAGAGTTCCATTTAGCTATTTCTATTAACCAAGCAAGCCTCTACAGTAGATTTTCATCTTCTCTCAGATACATGTTGCCATTAACAGGTTAAACATAATTTTCTTATTATTTTTCTTTTTTCCGACCTTTTCTTTTAAGGGTTACGGGAAGCAAATTGTAATTATGAAATGCTCTATGTCAACATAATTTTCTGCAAAATAATTGAGTTAATGTTAATATGAATTTTGAGATCTCTGTGCAATTCAAATCATAACTAATTATGTATAGATCGTGAGATTCATAACCCAATAGCAAGCCGTTTGAGATTCTCGAATAACGTTGTGTCCAATCTATTTCTTGATACTTTTTGGCTATATTCTTAATGTGACTTTTTTATTCTCCATTGTTGTTAAGGTGTGTTGTCTCCTGAGTACCTAGATTTGTAAACTTGAGGAACTAGCCAGTCAATTGATGATTCAATCCAAGTGCCATTTATATGTCTTGCATTCATAACCTTTTTTGTAAATTTTGATTGGAATGGTAATTTTGAGAGGTTGAGATGAATGGCATGAATATCTCTTGGCTTTTTGTTTTAGAGGGAAAAAAAAAAAAGGATAAAGAATAATTGGCGTATATTCTCCTGTCTCGAACATCTCTTAGGTACTTAAATGGATCTCTTATTACTAACAAGTGAGAAGAAGAGAAAAGTAATTGGATCTCGTAAAACATTTAAAGATAGAAAACATCGTGCATTCAAATTACATTAAGTATTGTCTTTCACTTTGTTCAGAGTACACTGAGTGCTAGCTGTTGAAATCGAGTATTGAATGTGGACTTTAATGTTTCAATCATTGACAAAGTGTTAGCATAATAATTTTTTTTTAGCATAAACAGTAAGCTAATGTCTCATGTGTTCTGTTAATTACCAATTAACGAAACAGAATATTTATCACATTTAGTTAGACCTTAGGCGGTAAAAGGTACACAACAATATAATGAGATGCAACTGAGATTGATCTCAAATATATGTCATCAAAGAAAGGATTATAAATTACTAAAATCTCATTTTATCCTCTCAAAATTAAAGAAATTGAATCTTTCTAGAAAGAGGAATACTTATAGTTGTTTTTTGAAGCAAAGAATACTTATAGTTGTTAATAGTTGGTCATAGGAAGAATTATATTAGAATAGAGTTTACTATCTCCATATATAGAAATATGTTTTTTTATTCTCTATCTTGCGTACGAAAGTATATTTCATTTTTCTTGAAGGGTTTGGCTTCCATTTCTATATAAGATTCTAATATTTAGTTGGTTGTTATAATTGAATATATGCGAGATTTTAATCCTACTCCATTTCTTTAGAAGAAAAAACACGTCTTATTCTTGTGGCTTCCAATTATCTTCCAGTTGAAGTTAGTCAACTTAATATTTAATCTTTTTATTGCTAGATAATTTATTTTGAAAGTAATCTGATAATATTTTGAGTTTCGTAAATAGGAACGGATCCAAATATTCAAATGGTACATAATTATTTCAAATTCAAAACAATTAGTCAATAGGTCTTCAGCTCAAATCGCAAGATCATGATGCATTGATTATCTGTACATAACCTAAACAATCACCCCAATAACAAAAATAACTTGAAAAAAATATAGAAAAAAAAATAAAAAATAAAATAAAGCAGTCATAGTTACATTTCAACTTCGTACAAACAAACGCAATCCATGCAAAACCAATTAAACCCTCGTCATATATCTACGTCACAAGCCACGCTCTCAAACTTGCCCGACCAAAACTTCACCAACACCGGCGAGCAATCCGCCCTCAACGTATAATGCCGGCTCTTCACCGCTCCCACCTTGAACCGCACCCTCGCCTCCACCCTCACCTCCCAGTTCGCCTCCCCGGCGGTCCTCTCTCTCTTCAGCTTCTGCGCCACGCTCCTCACCAGCGGCACCCCGCTCGCCACCGGCCTCACCTCTATCCTGCTCACATTGTGCTTCGGCTGGTGGAACGGCGCGACGTCCGGAACCACCGCCACCACCTGCCCCGAGTACCACACGCTGACCTCGATGGAGTCATAATAGATGGAGATCTTCTTGTTGTGGTTGGTGGTGGCGATGGTTATGTCGAAGGTGGCGTTGAGCGCGTCGGAAGAGCTCAGGTTGTAGTTGCTGACGGTGGCTCTCTCGACGGTGTAGTCGATGGGGGCGGGCCGGATGACGAGCCAGATGATGAGGACGATGAGGCCGAAGATGATGAGGAGGGCGAGGATGGCGGCGATGATGCAGCGGAGGAGGTTGGGCCGTGCAGGAGGCTGGGCGGGTCGAGGGACGGCCATGGTGCAGGATCGGGTCGGGGGGTGTAATGGTTGAGGTTGGGGAGTTGGGATTGGATTTATAGTGGAAATTCTAGAGTAAGTTGCACAAGTTACAGGCTGTGTGTAGCTTTTCGAGTGCTTTGGCTTTGGAATTCTTGATGAACACTTCAGGGATAATATTAGTGGGGATTTTTATGAGCTTTATGGTTGTTAATTGGATTGATTGTTTGTGATTCTTTGGTGCTTGGATGTGTTCTTGTTAGTGATGGATTACGGATGAAGTGATTCGATACTTTTTTCTAAGTTTCTACTTGCAACTTTGTTTCTTTATATTCTGTATTTTTTGTTTACTTTTCGCCTTTGTATCTTTCTCTCTGAACAAGTTATTCTCTGGATTTGGACAGAGCCCAGTGAGCCCAGTTCAGAACTGAAACACTCTATGTTGGAAAATCATGTAATTGCACCAAAATTTCGAAATTATGTCGAAGGTTATCTAAAGCCGCTTTAGGTAGCGATATATATATACTTTAAAACTCGCAATTAAATGCGAGTTCGGTAAGATTTGAATCTGAATTGCTCTGATATCGTATTGAAAAATCCCTTCACTGTATCAAAACTCCGAAAAAAAATTAAAGAAAAATCATTGAATTATTATATTTTTGCCGTTAGCTCACATAATTTTTTCTGAGCTGGCGGCTTACCTACAGTAATCTCTCTCTCTCTCTCTCTCTCTATATATATATATATATATATATATATGAGAAAAATAGAAATGAGCTGACAGCTCATGTAAGTTACCTGAGCTGCAGTTTATTTCTACTATCTCCGGTAATCTTTTTTAAAAAAATTCTTTTGGATTATGATCTCGACCCCCTAGGGTTCACTCATACCCAATTTTTTGGATTTTAGTTTTGATTTGGTCCTCCATCAAGTTAACACAAAATTAATGGTTTTCAATGAATAAAACATTTTGTATGCACTTGATGAAAAGGTAAATGAACTCCAAAATCTATGAAATTTAATCTAAAAGAAATTAAGAAGGTAGAGATAGTAATATTGTTAAAAAAAAAATTAAAGAAAAATCATTTGATCATTATAGTTTTGTCACTAGCTCACGTAACTTTTCCTGAGTTAGCAGCTCACCTACAGTAAGCCATATATATATATATATATATATATATATATATATATATATATATATATATATATATATATGAATGAATGAAAATAATTCGTTGCATCATTTGAGTTAACTGAGTTGTAGTTTATTTTTTTTATCTTTAATATAAAAAATTAAATTTTCTTTTGGACTATGATCTCAACCCACTTGGGTTACTCATACTCAGTTTCTTAGATTTTAGTTTTGATTTCATTTTCCATCAAATAGATATGTAATTAACGGTTTTCGGTAAATACAATATTTTGCATTCACTTAGTGAAATAATAAATGATCTTCAAAACTCATAAAATTTGACCCTAAAATAGCTAAGTGATAGAGATCATGACCTAAAAAAGAATTTAAAAAAAAAATAATAGAGTCACTATCGTTTCGCTACAGACTTACATAACTTATCTAAGCTACCGACTCAGGCAAGCTACAAGAGTCAGCGGAAAAAAATTAATAATTCTATTATATTTTTTTATAAAATTTTTTAGAATCATAATTTCTATTTTCTTAGATTCTTTTTGATCAAATTTCATAGATTTTTAATTTTATTTACTCTTTAATCAAGTGGATACAAAATGTTATGTTTATAAAAAACTATTAATTTTGTATTTACCTAATAAAAGTCTAAATCAAAACTAAAACCCTATAAATTGGGTATGAGTGAACCTTACGGGTTGAGATCATAAGCCAAATTTTTTTTTTAAAAACTATTAGAGACATGGAAATGAATAATGTGTTGTGATGAACACCCGGACAGGCCTACTTAAATGCCTTCAGATCAAAGCTCATTAAACAGACACGGCCAGAGCTCTAACATTAAACAGACCCGATCATGTGCGTACGGACAATTCATAGCACCACCTTTGTTGCGAGTTTGGTGCGAGAAAGTTTCTCGTATTATTACATAAAATATATATTAAAATAAATAATTCTATATAAATCTACAATTTTACGACTCATTTTCAGATATAAGACTATTTTATTTATTTTCTTACCATAGTACTTATTTTGAAACTATTTTTCATTTACTTAATTTATGATTTTGAACTAGTAAATATACAGATTATAAATTTGACTCAAATTTAATATTGTTTAATATGAATTCATCAAGTCTTACATCTTATAGTTGGTGTTACCATCATTGTTATCCTCTGATCAATAATATAAAAAATCAACAATACTGAATGCATCACAAAAGAAATATTAACAATATATCAATAATAAAATATTGATAATGTTAGCAATTTCGATATAATTTGATACCATACCCACCATACTTGTATGTGTCAGCTGTTTCCTTTAGAAAACTTGGTTTATTTTTTGTTTTTTTGTGTTGATTATGGGATACTCCTTTTTTTGTTTAGGGAAAACGGTGGGTATAATACCCTATTATACAAATAAAGTGTACTGGGGACAGACACAGGCATCCAAATCAAGAGAGAGTACTTATTGGATGGTTGGGTTGTCCGAATAGCTTGTAAGGGTGTAGGAACGAAGACCCTTTGCCAGGAATGCAGGGTCACCGGCTCAATATTTGTATAATATTATATCAATTCGAATTCTCTGATAAAATTATGATTTTAAAAGTTAATATATAACTAAAAAGAAAGTTAATGAAAGACCTGGATCTTTCTGGTTAATTGAATAAAAGAGTTTCTAGAGAGTAAATTCGAATTATGTAATATTGGAGAGCCAAAACTAGACTTTAAATTTATCTTGACTCTTGATATTTAAAGAGAGACAAATTTAAAATTTAAGTGAGAGCAAATTCATAAAAATCACACTAACTTGTGATAAACGAGTGCATGAAAACAGTTCAGAGGAGGGTGACAAAGTAAAAAAGAATGAAAAAAACAAGCAAAGGAAGGAGCAGGAAACATGCTATAGTTAAGTGAAAATGTTCCGATGAAAAATATTGTGTTAGATTTTTTTTTTTTTCTCAGAGAACGACTTGTTGAAAGACCCTTTCACTGTTTCAAAACTTCAAAATCGTGGTAAAGGTTAAGAGAAATTATCTTGTATTTTAACACACCCCCGCAGGTTGAAAGTCCATTTTAGGGAGCGGGAAGGATTTGAATCTGGATTGCTCTGATACTATGTTAAAAAACCCTTCCACTGCACCAAATCTCTGAATTTATAGTGAGGATTGAGAGAAATTATTTTGTATTTCAACGTGATTGCCTTCTTACTTTCCTGATACCAACGGTTATCCATGCAAGTTTGTAGGTCCTTGTCACGCTCTACAAAGTAGTTAGTTAGGAAGGTGCAATATTTTGCGCCAAACACCAAATGAACGAGAACACCGATCTCATAACTAAAAAGAGATCTTAATCAAGGTCATGAGAGATCCTTTCAATGCTACTTCTTAGTTAGAACTCCTACATCATGGCAAAAAGGAGCAACTGACGATCTGTACGTACGTATAGGGGATGACTAGGCACATACGAGGCATTCAGAGAGTACGCACAACAAAAGGAAATGCGTAATAATCGTCAACTGGAGCACAACAGATACACCTCACATAGGAACGCATGGGGCATTTTATCGTTGGTAAGCACCCTTTCAATCAAGTTAACATGTCGATGGTCATTTTATGGTAGTTAAGCACCATTCCAATCAATTTAACATGTCCATTTGGCCACTAGAGAAGATTAGGTTCAATAATATCAAATGGTGGCCCGCTTAGTCCTTGAACTGTTTTCAAACCGTTCGAGGCTGGAGAACTAATTAATCTCTGATCGAAACAAAAGACAAGGTGGTATGATAAAAAATAAATGGCAAATTTGTAATTTTTATAACTTTAAGAGGTGAGCTCACTAAGACCCGTGTGTGCTCATTTAGAAATACCCTTCACCGAGCAAAGTGGTATGCTCAAATAGGATTTCCCGGAAATAAAGTATAATTGCCATTTGAGAGAAGTTCTCAAATGTCCATTGGCAAACCAATAATTTAACAAAATCAAGACCAGCTGGCTGCTGGTAGTCATTAGACAAGAGTTACAAGACAAGCTAAGCTAGCATTCAAAAATTTCGACAACCAACTTCAGTATTCAAACTTGGCTGCGTCAGCCTGAGCATTTGTGTCCGACTCAATTAGGAAACTCCAATTTCTTGGTTGCCTTCCATTTCTAGTTTCTCCTTCATTCTCTGCAACGACGGATAGGAGTTTGGTGAGTTGGTGAACCCCTTGGAACTGATGCAATTTTGACTCCACTCCGACTCCTTCACGAGATGTTTCTGACCAGCGGTTAGATGCAGATCCCGAAACTTTTATCAATACAAAGGATAAAGTTTTAGGTGTATTTACTGGTTTGTCCCTCATATCTTTAAATATTATGATTTTACCTCCCAAATCTTCATATTTATAATTTTGCCCTCCAAATCTGATAAGTTACAACAATTATGTCCCCCTCTCTAACTTTCCCAAACACAGTTAATTTTTTGACCATTTTACCCCTCATTTCCTCTTTTATTTTCCTCCTCTTCTTCTTCTCACATCCTCCTTTCTTCTTATTTTCTTCATTATTTCTCCTCTCTTCCTCCTCTCTTCTTATTCTCTTTTCCTCCTCTCTTTTCATTTTCTTCATTTTTTTTTTTTTACTTTTTCATGTTCATATTTTCCTCCTCTCTTCTTATTTTCTTCTCTTTTTTTACTTGAGATAATTGATTTGGTGAACTAGAGGAAAAATGCATGACATGAAAGAGTAAAAAAATGAAGAAAATGAGAAGAGAGGAGGAAAAGAGAAGGAGAAGAGAGGAGGAAGAGAGGAGAAATAATGAAGAAAATAAGAAGAAAGGAGGAAGAGAGAAGAAGAAGAAGAGGAAAATAAAAGAGGAAATAAGGAGTAAAATGGTCAAAAAATTAACTGTATTTGGAAAAGTTAGAGAGAGGGGCAAAATTGTTGTAACTTATGAGATTTGAGGGGCAAAATTATAAATATGAAGATTTGGGAGGTAAAATCATAATATTTAAAGATTTGAGGGACAAACCAGTAAATACCCCAAAGTTTTATCATGCGTTCTAAATATTTCCCATGTCGGAAATATTTTTGAGATAGAACAGTCCATATGAGCCCTTGTATTCTACTAATGAGAACTTAAAAGAAACAAAGTTTTGCTAATATACATAATCCATTATGTCCTGAGCGAGCTTTACAAATCGATAGAGTAGCAAAGTAGTACAATGTTAAAAAACATTACTTCCTATAATATCATAAAAAAATTTGATCGATCTCCAATCAATTTTGGTTGGATTTAGGCGAAGTCGTCGGAGTCATTAGTGAAATTTTGATCCGCCGATCCAAAATCGAAGTTTTTTGATTGGATATAAAGATAGAAAATTCCTACAGTCCTAGAAATTTTTTTTTTATTGTATCACCCCTAGTGGGGATACAACCAACATTAACTCCATAACCTACCCAGAAATAACTACACCTAAAATGATTTGTTTGAGGAGCTCAAATAGAAATATGTTATGTCCAAGACAAAACAACCCCCTTGCTCCGTGATAGCTATCAAGCATCAACTCGCACAACAACGACACCTTGGAAAAAGAAAACCCAGTTAGCTTTTAACACAACAACAAAATTTATACTTATGCACAATTGTCATTCTTGATACAAAAATTTCCAAAGATGATAAAATAATAAATAGATCACCTATCTAACTAACAACAAGCCACATTGGCATCATCAACCATCAATCTAATCTCCTGTTCAATCCCTTAATTGGCAACAATATACGAAAGAAGTTTGAGAGATAGGAAAAAAGTTAAAAATAAAACCCCAAATAATATTAATAATAATGAGAATGATAATTAAACTTGATCCATTATAAATCACACCAGCATTTCCCTTACTATCTATCTACATTCACCCAACCTCATTTTTTACCTTCTTCAACATCAATCACTGACCAGCAACAGGAACTCGGCGGCGGCGGCGGCGGAAATCGGCTACGATATCTGAGAGATCTCTCTGTTGCACATTGACCCTTAGTCCGTACTTCATGAACAGAGTCAAAGACATCTTCTGCTCGACCTTGTGCCCCTCGGCCACGGCCAGCTTGTACCGGAGCAGCAACGCTGCAGCGATCGACTTCATCTGAAGGTATGCCAGGTCCTTGCCAAGGCAAATCCTCGGCCCGCCATTGAACGCCACAAACTTGAACGGGTGGTGGGGCTTGAACGCGGTCCCGTCCGGGCTCAGCCACCTCTCGGGCTTGAAGTCCATGCAGTCCTCCCCCCACGTCGACTTGAGGCGACCTGCCGAGTAGATTGAGTAGGTCACCGCCGAGCCCGCCGGCACGAACGTGCCGTCGGGCAGCACGTCGTCGCACATGACGTGCTTCGAGTCCTCGGGCACGGACGGATACAGCCGCAATGTCTCCGACAGAGCTGCCTTCAGATAGATAAGCTGGTCGAGTTCTTCGAACGCCAGCGGCGAACACAGCCAGGACTCGGGGCCGTCTTCGCCTCGAGTGACTGCCAGCACCGAGCAGAGCTCGACGAGGATTTTCCTCTCGACTGCAGGATGGTTCGAAACGAGGAAAAAGAACCATGACAGGGCCACCGAGGAGGTATCGCGGCCGGCCAGGATGAAATTGAGCGCGACGTTCTGCAAGAACGTGTCGGAGTAGGTGCCCTTGCGCATGAACCGGGACAGCAGGTTGTCGTGCTCCTGGTTCGGGTTCGGGCTCGAGTCGAGCTCGAGCTTGCGTGACTTGATCACGGCCGACAGGTACTTGTCCACATGAGCGACCGAATCTGACAGCGTGGTCTCCATCCCGAGCCTCATCCATTTCTTGAACCGCCACACCACTTCCGGGAAAATGAACCTGTTCAGGCTCGCCTCGGTCGCCCGGTCGAACGCCATGGCAAACGCATTGTCGGGCAGATCCGGAGATAAAGTCTCCGGATCTTTCCCGAAAGCCAGGCCACAAATGTTATCGAATGTGAGTCTGAGCAGCAAGTCCTGCAGGTCCACGCAGGACTTGGACTCGGAGGCGGACTGCAGGATGGGGATGAACCTCTCCCAGATGGATCTCGACACCCAGCGCGACATGGCGATGCGGAGGGTGCGGGTGGTGAACTCGAGCGCGGCGGTCTTCCGCTGGAACAGCCAGGTCTCCCCGTCAGAGTTGAAGATGCCGTCGCCAAGCAGCTCGTGGAACACGGCGTGCCACGTGGGGCCCTTGGGGTAGTTGTCGAACCGGTTCTTGAGGATGTGCTCCAGGTTCCTGGGGTCGCAGGTGACGGTGACCAGCCCCTGGCGGCGGGCAAGGAACGGGACGGCGCAGATGCAGGTCTGGTACGTGCCTCCCGCAGCCTGCAGGTTGGCGGCGATCCAGTCGTGCATGCGCTCCGCGTTGTGGACGAGGCCGGGGAGGCTGCCGAGCAGCGGCCACATCCGGGGGCCCCGGCGGAGGCTCGGCAGCAGATTGTAGAACCAGAAGAGGTAGGATGCGGCAAAAGCCAGCGCCACTAGCAGCATTGCGAGATCCATGGGCGCGGGCTGCGGTGAGAAAATAGTTGAGAGGAGTGTCGAGAGTTTTAAAGAAACGGAGGTGGAGGTGGTGCATTTAAGAGGCCAGACTGGGGTTGCAGTAGTATGGTTGTTCATACTCATGGTCATGATGCATGAAAACTTTGGTGGGGGGAGCTAAAAGGATGCAATTAATGTTGTCAGGGTTGGTACGCTCGAGGGTGCAATTTTTTATTTTCAGCTTCAATTTTTATGGGGTGTGGCCAAGTAATAGAAATTTTGCAGGAAGAGCACCTAACTTCTTAAAGGCTAGCTAGCAATGGCATTGAATGAGAGCGTAAATGGGATTGGGTGGAAGAGGAGCGAGAGAGAGCGAAGAAGAGAGAAGAACTCTGCAATAAAAGAGATCGAAGAAGAGAGATGAACTTTGCAATAAAAGAGATGGAGAGAGAGAGGTGAATGAAATTGGCCAACTGTCTTGAGGATTTATGCCGTTTGGCGTTGGGTGAGCGACCCCACCAAAGAAGCGGTTCGGCACAAGTATATAATTATTATTATTATTTTTTTATACGTGAGCACTTGGATCTCACCTCTAAGCTCAGAGACATATCTATTATAGACAATTATGACCAGCCAGCTCTTTTAGAATTTACTACACCCAAGCTTGTTGCAAGATCAACACACACATCGGTTACATTCTCTCTAAGTATGCTGAGGAAAGCTCATTCCAAGTGATCTAGTATTATGCAATAAAGGAAGGATGATAGTTAGAGTTACCTATGCTGAAAAACTCCGTGATAATTAATTTCCAAGGCATCCCCTCTAAAATAATTCTCTCAACCATAAGATGCTCCGCTCCTAGAAAAAAGCTTTCAAAGAGCACTCGGCTCGACTTTGATAACTGAGCACTTCAATTTTGGTTTTAGTTGCTTGAGAGAAAATTCTTTCTTGGTACATATGTGGAATACCGTAACATTCCATTAAGACTGAAAAGAAAATTTTATAGGACTGATATTAAGTCAGTTTTGTTATATGGTATGGAGTGTTGGACTATAAAGAAACGTCATTCACAGAAAATAAGTGTAGTAGAGATGTGCATGCTCCGTTTGATATGCGGTAATATTAGGAGAGATAAAGTGAAAAATGAAAATATTCGTACTAAGCTAGGTGTAGCTCCCATCGATGAAAAGATGCGAAAAAACCGATTACGATGGTTTGCTCATATGCAACATAGGCCTACAAATGCACCAGTTCGACGAGAGGAGTTTATCAATATAGGACAAGTTAAAAGAACGAAGCGAAAACAAAAAAAAATATGAATGAAGGTGATACGAAAAGATATGGATTCTAGAGGTTTAAATGAGGAGATATTACTTGATAGAAATGAATGGAGAAGGACTATCAAAGTGATCGATTCGACGTGATTCTTTTTTGGTTCATGTAGTCTATCCTAAATGCTTGGGATGAAAGGCTTAGTTGTTGTTGTTATTGTACGCATGTGGCATAATTCGGATCCGCACTCAAAAGCGGGACGAAAAATAAATAATAAATTATCTAATGGGTTCATTAGGAAAATTGGTGTGCTCGTTTAGAAACTCCCGTTTAAGGAGGTTGTAGGTTACGGAAGGTGTAAATTGGTAACTACCCAGGTGTTGAGGCTGTTGAGATTGCTGGCTGACCTTGAAGAAAAATTATAAGACAGGCAAGGAGCTAGGTGTCTGTGGTGGTTACGTCATCAGCTAAGTTTACCAGTTATGGAAATTGTGTTGGGATTAGTTAATAGTTAAAGGTATTAAAAAAATTGTTCCGGTTAATCTTTTTTCTTTTAGAAGATTTTCTCCTATTAATATGATGTCCATAAATGTACTATTTTAGGTTCGTACGTAGATTTGAAATATGAGTGACTCTCTAGTTTTATATGGAGTCTCATATTTAAATTTAGTGTAGCAATATCTATGTATCACTGTTGAGTTTGGAATTTGAATTGTTCATTTGCATATCAACTCCATATAGCCTATTGAACATATAGAATATATAAAGAGGACAGTTCAAATTTCTGAATATTTGAAACTCATATTCTCTTTAAAAAGTATAATTGGATAGCCATCTAATATAAATAATTAATTTTTTATTTGTCATAGCAGGTGTTTCCAATTCAATGTGATGGACATTGGAATGTACAAACGTGATTTACTCTTATTTCAGTTTTAACATTTAGAAATAGCTTACATAATTTCTTATATGTCGAACATAAAGGGAGTTAGATAGATATTCGAATGGTAGGCTATATCTCCCCTTCTTGCTTGTGTTCAATAGTATCTCATATATTTTTATTTGTTGAAGAAACATTTGTAAGAAAAATTTGAATCTTAGACTTCTTACGTAAATGTGCATGTTGGGAAGTTATTTTGCTAAATTGGAAAGAAAAATATATGTGCTTATTTTGCTATCTTTAAAGCTATTCAGCCGGAAACAAAGGTACTTTAATAGGAAGACTTTCTTCGAATGTTGTTGAAAATTGTGACAAAGAATATACCAAGAGTCCGATGTGAAAGAATGTAGATGTTAGATTTTGTTCTTGTAAAAATAAACTACATGAGAACGATACTTGCGCATGCAAGGACAAGCTAGAAGCAAGAATTGTCAATTTGTCGAGCATCAAATCTCTAGATAATTACCATATGCATGAGTTTGACTTGAGTTGAAAATTTGATAACTCTGTTTCCTTAGAAGATCACATCATCTTCGATTTGAAATCACGGAGTTAATCGTTTACCTTATTTTAAATTCTAATTAACTAAACATTGTCTTCTCCCATAAACGCTCCAAAAGTTAAATTCTGATCATAGAACTTGTCCAAGTTGCTCAAAGAGAAGTAATTAGCTCCCCTCATTAATTTTTTTATTTATTTTGATAGAATTAGCTCCCCATATAATTTTAATGAGCATATTATTAATTATAATGAGAAGCAAGCTCCATGGCAAGCCAGTTTAATGGCAGTTGGGGAATTCAAGTCGCATGTGACCCCCAAAACCTCAATAAAGGCTTCTAATGTCACGGTCTCGGCTACATCTTTCAAAAGAAATTGGAGTATTATAATTTATGTAGTAATGCATTAAATAAAAGATTTTCTCCGCACAGCGATGGTAGTTTATGGGTCAATTTTTAACCTGTTTTATACAAATTTTTAAATTAATAATAAGAATTTTATTTTTCTAATTCAAAATTTTATATGGAGATGGCTAAAATTTAGCCCACGACGCGTCTATTACCATCTCTACTAACACGAGTGACTAGTTCTCTCCAATAGTTATCTATACTATGTTTTCCTTATAGATGGAATTGGGAAGATTTGATTTTGAGGAGTGTTTCCATGTATATAGAACTGATATCTTCATGAAAAGTAGGAATATTCCTTTTAGTTGGATTTTGATCAAGATTCGTATCAGGCCCTGTTTCTGCATCCAAAGAATCAATTAAAAATTTAATTAGAATTTCATTGATTATCATTTTCCAAAAATAATTATTTATTTTGTATCCAAAAATTAATTTGATTTCAACTTAAAATTTGGATAATTATTCAACTCAAGAAAAATTAATTTAGAACTTCGTATCCAAAAATTATTTGGACTCTAATTAGAGTTTGAATTTTATTTAGATTTGTACAATACTCAAGACAATTTGGAGAGTTTGTAGATACCAAAAAAAAAAAAAATTGAAATTTGCTAAGTGGGCACACCCGCGGGTTGCAAGGGCGATCTCGCGGGTTGCCACCCGCGGGTTATTTTTCGTTGTTTTCCGTTGTTTTATTTCCTATTTTATTTTCCTGATATCCCGTGATCCGCTTTTTCAGGAGGAATCGAGCCGGATTTCAAGTCTCTTCGGTCTATAAAATGCAGAAATTTAACCGGAGAGGGGACTTTTGACTTTTGGATTCTTGGACTTTGGGAAGATTTCGGACGAGCTCGTGAGATCAAAGAAAAGAGCAGAGCCATCTTCTCCTGGTCGGACGGTCAACGGAGGCAGCAACGAGACTCCACCGCCACCCGAACCCACATAAAAAAGAGAATAAACTAATATTCCCGTTCTTGTAATTCCTCGAAATTTTTGTAATCTCAAATCTTCGTTGTAATCAAATAATTTTGCAATGGACTCAAAGATTCAATTTTCGGGCGTACAAGAACTGACGACCACAGTGGGAGCTCCTCTGTTTACCACAGAGAATTTGGTGGCACAGTCCGACCGGGTGCCGATTGGCTCAATGGTTGAGACGCTGGTCATAGAAGTTGACCAGCAAAAATATGAGGAATTTCTTTCCTCCTCTGATTCGGAGCCTAGGCGTCATCGCCGGGTGACGATGAAAAAATGTGAGGCGTCATCGCCCACCGGAAAGGCGTCATCGCCTATGAAAAGTTATGAGGCGTCATCGCCCGTTCGAACTGACAGGACGTCATCGTCTGTCAAGAACACGGTGTTATCGCCCATTCCAAAGTCAAGCCAAAAGTCAAACCTATTCCTGACCCGCTCTCAGAAGAGAAACCTGAGGCGTAAGGCCCAGCGGGCCCGCCTCAACAGTGCCTCTGGAGAATTGCGGTCAGAAAATCCAGATCAGGAAACATCGGGAAGAAAAATTCCAAAAATGAAAATCCGCAGGCAGAAGTGCGGGTTGCACCGCACGGGGGCAACCCCGAGGTTGCAACCACGGGTGGAAACCTGCGGTTCCAACCGCGAATTGCACCCTGCGGGGGCAACCCTGCGGTTGCAACCGCGGGTGGAAACCCGCGGTTCCAACCGCGGGTTGCACCCCACGGGGGCAACCCCGCGGTTGCAACCGCGGGTGGAAACCCGCGGTTCCAACCGCGGGTTGCACCCCGCGGGTGCAACCCCGCGGTTGCAACCGCGGGTTTGCACCCGCGGTTCCAACCGCGGGTTGCACACCGCAAGTTGCAACCCGTGGGTTGCACTCCGCAGAAAAAATCAATGGTTGGTTCTGGTGTCTATTCGGGCACACACGCAGTGAGCACACAGCGCACATCTAACTTTTTGGTTACTCTCTTAGATGTACCATCCCGTTCCTCTACAAACAAATATAAGGATGTGCTCATGAACTCACCTGAGAATAGGTCTTCAAATTTCTCTTCGGATGAACATATTCATAATAGAATCCTCCAAATCCCGAAGAATAAGTCAGATGCGTACGAGGCCCGTACAACTGCGCAGGCCAGCACACACTCCAGAAGAATCCGCAGAAGGGTTGGAGAACAATCTAATGCTGGAAAAGAGCTCAGCCCTGAAATATTACAAACTCTCCAGTATTATGAACCAAATTTGAGACGCAAAATACGTCAAGATGCAAATAGAGAGGAGAAGATACCTCAAGACTTGAGAGAATTCCTCAATTAGAAGAAGAACTCTGCACAGAATACTCCTCAATGCCAATGTGAACAGTTAATCTCAACTGTTTTATCAAACTGCGAGTGCCATCCGAGACGATCCGTTTTTGAGCGGATCACCGAACCTAAAAGAACACGGACGGTGAAAAAGGCATACTCTGGGACCGATCTACCTGCTGCCTCATCAAATATGGTTAATAAAGGCAAAAAGGTGGTCGGAAACAACCCTTCGGATAAGGAAATCACTCCAGGAGCAAAAGGAGTTTCTATCGAACCAGATGGCGCACTTCTAGAAGAAGTCTCTGAAAGGCTTGAGAGACAAGAAAAACTTCTCGAACAGCACGAGGAGACCATAGAAAAAATGAAACAACTTTTGATTGAGTTGCTGGCTCAAACTAGAAAGAACCAATCATCGCCGTCCATTTCTAGTCGGCAGAAAGGAAAACGGCCTGTCCAAATAAATGAAGACAGCGAAGACGAAGATGAAGAAGTGCCTCCTCATTCAAGAGAGGAAGAGGAAGTGAAAGTTATCCTCAATCCTCACGCAGAGAAAATAGAGAAGATGGAGAACCAATTACAAGCTCTTCTTCATCGCAAAAAACTACAAGAGGTGGGGGTAGTCCGTCCATATCCCATAGAATGGGAGACCGTACCCTATCCTGCAAAATATAAACCGTTGAATCTTCAATCAGTCGACGGTAAAAGTTCGCCGCAGTAACACATCTTCTATTTCCTCTCACAGACAGGACATCTCATGGGGAATGATCCAACTATGACTAGGATATTTGCGAGCACTTTACGGGGGCCCGCATTTACCTGGTTTATGCAACTTCCCCAGGGAACAGTTAAATCTTGGGCTGATATAGAACGTGAGTTCCTAGCCCGATTCTTTGAAGATGATACAGAAGTCTCCATATTATCTTTGCTAGCAGCGAAGCAAGAAGAAGGCGAAACGGTCAAAACTTATGTCGAGCGGTTCCGAGAACTTTCCGTTCGATGCCCACATGGCATGACGCAGGATACGCTTGTGGAAACCTGCAGACATAACTTGTTGACCGATATTTTAGACAAGATGGGTTCGGTCGAATCCAAGTCATGGAAGGATTTGCTTAAGCAGAGCGAACAGGCCGAAGAAATACTTCGACGTCTCGAAATGCAACAGTCTGCAACCGGAGACGGTGCAAACGAATCTCCATTCCATTTTTCCCGTTCAAAAGGGAAAGACATAACGACAATGGCGGTAGAAAGTACACTAAAGCAGAAACCATGGCCAACTACAAGCAACACAGCAAAGTCGCCCAGACTTCAAAAGCAGTATTCGTTCAAGGATGAACATACTGCTACTATGTTCAATCTGCTCACCAAACGCAAGATGCTTAAATTGCCGGAGAGCAAGAGACTTGAAGAAGTAGGGAAAACTAACGATCCGAATTACTGCCTGTACCATCGGATTGTAGGTCACCCCACAAAAAATTGTTTTATCTTAAAAGATAAAATTCAAGCGTTGATTGACGCTGGAGCAGTTCAGCTCAAAGCTGAACAAAAAAGAAGTTAGAGCTAACTCCGACACATTTAATGTGTGAGGTCTAAAGGTACCACTTGGGCTCACAACAATTCCCAAAAAATGGGCTCAAGGCGGTTAATTTAAACCCCCATATATATATATATATATATATATATATATATATATATATATATATATATATATATATATATATATATATATATATATATATATATATATATATATATGATGAATCACCCAATGCCGACAAGGCTACGGGAAGAGAATAAATTTCTCGCCAACCCCATCATACTGGGGGTAATAAGTATGAACCACCCAACACCGACAAGGCTGCGGGGAGAGAATAAATTTCTTGCCAACCCCATCATACTGGGGGTAATAAGTATGAACCACCCAACGCCGCTAAGCTACGGGAAGAGAATAGATTTCTCGCCAACCCCACCATACTGGGGGTAAGAAGTATGAACTACCCAATGCCGACAAGGCTACGGAAAGAGAATAAATTTCTCGCCAACCCCACCATACTAGGGGTAATAAGTATGAATTACCCAACGCCAACAAGGCTACGGGGAGAGAATAAATTTCTCGCTATCCCCACCATACTGGGGGTAATAAGTATGAATTACCCAACGCCGACAAGGCTACGGGAAGAGAATAAAATTCTCGCCAACCCCACCATGCTGGGGGTAAAAGGCATGAATCACCCTAAACTGCTAAGGCAAAGGGAAGAGGAAAAGTTTGGCATTTAAGCCCAAACGAAATCCTTGACAACTCACCATGCTGAGGGGAATAGCATGGCTAGTCCAACTCAAACGGTAGTTGGTAAAGGCAAAATCGAAATCCTTGACAACTCACCATACTGAGGGGAATAGCATGGCTAGCCCAACTCAAACGGTAGTTGGTAAAGGCAAAATCAAACCCGTTGATAGCTGGGGGTTTGCTAAAAATCCCACGATAAATCTGTCACAACAGTATTCTTATCCGAATATAAGAATACATCACTGCCCTAAACTGCTAAGGCAAAGGGAAGAGGAAAAGTTTGGTATTTAAACCCAAATGAAATCCTTGACAACTCACCATGCTGAGGGGAATAGCATGGCTAGCCCGACTCAAACGGTAGTTGGTAAAGGCAAATCAAACCCGTTGATAGCTGGGGGTTTGCTAAAAATCATGATCAGATAAATCTCCTGTCATGTTAAGATTTCACCTCTGACAGCAAAACTTTTCTTGTCATTTTGCTCCAACAGAGCAAGCGACACTCCAAAATATTTGTCAAGTTAAAATCATACCTCTGACATCATAATTCAAAATCAAATGAGATAAGATCCAATTAAATCACTCCCCTGTCACGTTAAGATTTCACCTCTGACAGAAAAGAAAATTCACACTTCATCAAGTCCAACATTACAACCTCTGATGAACGTGCTTTTGATATCGTTAAGTTGAAAATCACCTCTGACGAAAATCATCTCCCTATCAAGTTAGCAGTTACCTCTGATAGTCCGATTCCAAAACTAAATATGTTAACCGTCACCTCTGTTTAGTCAGCTTGTCCCTATCACGACTAGATCCTCTGAATAGGTTAAACTCCAAGACACGTTTAATGTCACATCTGTCTTTTCCTGATTCGTCATACTAGATGTCACTGAACGATTAGGATTAAAATAAGCACGTTAATATTATACCTCTGCTTGACCTAAAATAAGCACGTTAACATTATATCTCTGCTTATCCTCTAATGAGTACGTTAAAATCATACCTCTACTTGTTATGGAATAAACAAATATATTAACAGTTATCCCTATCGACCAAATCTTTTAAAAGGTCTATAACCAAAATTAAAAAATCCAAAGTATTTCGAAATTCAGTACGGTTCAATACAGAACTTCGAAAACTTTGGAGGGGGTTATGTAGATACCAAAAAAAAAAAAAAAAAATTGCTAAGTGGGCACACCCGCGGGTGCGCCCGCGGGTTGCAACCCACGGGAGCCCTCGCGGGTTGCCACCCGCGGGTTGTTTTTCGTTGTTTTCCGTTGTTTTATTTCCTATTTTATTTTCCTGATATCCCGTGATCCGCTTTTTCAGGAGGAATCGAGCCGGATTTCAAGTCTCTTCGGTCTATAAAATGCAAAAATTTAACCGGAGAGGGGACTTTTGACTTTTGGATTCTTGGACTTTGGGAAGATTTCGGACGAGCTCGTGAGATCAAAGAAAAGAGCAGAGCCATCTTCTCCTGGTCGGATGGTCAACGGAGGCAGCAACGAGACTCCACCGCCACCCGAACCCACATAAAAAAGGGAATAAACTAATATTCCCGTTCTTGTAATTCCTCGGAATTTTTGTAATCTCAAATCTTCGTTATAATCAAATAATTTTGCAATGGACTCAAAGATTCAATTTTCGGGCGTACAGAGTTAAAATCAAGTGCAGGCGTAAGGGTTTACTGCGCACGAGGCCGGACGCGGCCTTGCGTAGCGGCCTCGCCGCAGGGGGGAAGAACCTCGCTGCAGCGAGCCAGGTAGCGAGGCAGTGCTGCTGCTGCAGCGACTGCAGTCGCCTCGCTGCTGCTGCAGCGAGGCAGCGAGCCTCGCTGTGAGGCTTTAGGATCCTCACTGTCGCTGCGTTCCTTACTCAGATTAGGATTCGGACTCGGATTTTGGATTCCTACTGGTACTAGGAATCCTATTAAGACTCGGATTTTGGATTCCTACGCAGATTAGGATCCTTATTCAGACTCGGATTTTGGATTCCTTCCCGGACTAGGATTCCTACTCGAACTAAGATTCCTATTCGGACTCGGATTCAGACTTTGATTATTTTTTTCGTTCTACATATTCACCAAGGGAAGTCAAGTTGAAGGTAGTTCAATACACCAATTTACCCATGGTCTTTATGTAATCATGTCAAACAAACATGTGATTTTAGTAGGATCTTGTTAATTCTTTAATTTGAGCTGTTAATATATGATATTCAAATTGTTTAAAACTTTCTCAGTGACGAAAGAAAGACGTGATTCTTTAAGTAATTCATCCAGTGCTTTCTTCTATCATTATATATAGAGGGCTTGGAGAAATTTAAATTTTTATTTGGAATAGAAATTTAAATATTGGTAAAATTTAGAATTGTAAATTTTTTTCAATATAAATAAATTTTTCTTCATTTTGAATTTTAAATATATATCTCAAAATATCAGTGTATTTTGTAAAAAAAAAAATTCATGGTTGTAATAAGGACATGCACCAAGTTTTAACCAAAAAAGGTAAAATAAAAAAAAAAAACCTTTTTTATTCTTTATCATTCAGGAAGTCCTTTTGCTTTAAAAAAATGGTCGTTAAGAAAAGGAACACTTTTGTTTTTCTAAGAATTTATTTGAGCATTTGTCTTGTGGTAATAATTTATTTGACTTTATTATGTCAAAATACGATTTTGCAATGATCATGTATGCGGATAAAAATCTTATCCACTCAATATTTATTTCTTGGTACCATTAAAACATTTTTCTATGAAACAACGTTTTGTTAAGAAAATTCTTTTGACATGGCTTGGGGGGAAATACGATTTTGCAATGGACATGCACCACACTCATGGGGGCGGACATAGACATTCGAATGGAGAGAGGGGAATTCTATATTATACCAATATGAATTGGAGGTTAAAATTATAATTTTGTAAGTTAATATATAACCAAGACGTAATTTGATGAAAATCTAAATTTTATCTACTGATTGAAAAAAAAAAATAATTTTCTAATGAGAGAATCGGAAAAATTCAATATTAAAGGATCAAAAAAGAATTTTACTTTTGAGCCTTGGGACTTAAGAAGGTTGAAATTTGAGAAGTGACAGACTCATAGAAGTTAAGGTACTTATTTTTTTTTCTTCGACGGGTCCACTCCTATTTGAGGAAGTAAATCTAAGTGCCACAATTACCTATATTCTCTTTTAATTCTACTTTTATGCAACTCAAAAACAACATAAATTTGAGATTATAAAACTATAATTATGACTTTGCAAAGTGAAATTTGCGTAATCCATATCTAAACTTAAAATCTACGTCAAATTATCTAAACTCCATTCCCAAACAGCCTTCTGAAGATAAATTTGTATTAATAACAATGCTACTGCACTATACCTTATAATTGAAGAATCAATATATATTATAGGTGCTACACTCTTGGATTTGGTGTATAAATATGACATGATGCACTGTTCTTAGTTTGGTACACTGTTACAACCAAGGAAATAACCATTTTGCTTTTGAAATCAATTATTTAAGTTAATTAATCTTGATTTATTGTATGTGTCTTGAAACTTTAAATTGTGTAATGGTTCCTATGAGACTCTAAAAGGTGTGATGTTTTAATCTAAGAGCCACAACAGAGTCAGTGTTTCTAATTTAGTTGTTACTATTATATATATGGATAATTTGTAGTGGTATTTACATGTTTGTCCCTTAAATCTTTATAAATTATGATTTAGTCCCCCAAATCTTCATATTTATGATTTATTCCCTCAATTCCTCTAAGTTACTACAATTTAGTCCCCCTCTCTAACTTCCGTTAGTCCAGTTTATTTTTTGACCTGATTTTTCTATTTTACCCATCCTTAATTCCTTCCCTCTTCCTCCTCGCTTCTCCTTCTCTCTTCCTCTTCTCTTCTCATTTTCTTCATTCTTCATCTTTCCTCCTTTCCTTTTCCTCCTCTCTTCTCATTCTCTCATCTTTCTCTCTTTTCTTTTTCTTTATTGGATTTATTAGCTTACACCTTCTTCTTCTCTTCTATTCCTCTATTCTTCATCTATTTTTCTTTATAGGGGTATTTAAGTCATTTTATTATTTAATAAAAGTAAAAATTAAATTTTGCCGTTTATTTGGACGGAAAAACTAACGGAAGGACTAAATTGTAGTAACTTAGAGAAATTGGGGGACTAAATACTAAATATGAAGCTTTGGGGAACTAAATCATAATTTATAAATATTTAAGGGACAAACTTGTAAATACCCCTCCTAAATATGAAGATTTGGTGGACTAAATTATAATTTATAAATATGTAAGGGACAAATCTGTAAATACCCCTAGTTTGTATTGTGTTACGGTGTGCAAGAGTTTGATAAAAAATTGTATTTCCATCTCTTTATTAAAAAAAATTTGTATTTCTATCAAGGTGACTTAAATTCAATAACATATTTGTCCAGTTATACATTTTACGTTGGCCAACTATTATCATTTGCAAGTATTCTGTCTCCAGTAAATTGCAGCTAGCTCAATATCTTGGAACTGTCCATCTTTGCCCATCATCCCATTGAGACTCGCATTCTCCATTCCATCACCCAGCTATCGTTGACATTTAAAGCTTCTTGCAGGCCTTTGACAATGGGGATAGATAGAGTTGACCTCGTTAAGAAAGAACAATCTCCATTAGATTAGGTATTGTTGACCTAGCTCGTGCTGTGATCCTTGTAGTGCGCGCTATGTGTTAGAGAGTCGGCCATGAAGTCAAACTCTGCTCAGTGATCTTGGGAAAGGGAGAACTTCAACGGGTTGAAGCCTTTCTCATCTCTTGAGAGTGACTGAGAGTTCAGCTTGATTCTCCTCTCTCTCTCTCTCTTTCAATCTGCTACTCTTTACTAAGGTGGCATGCATGCATTGGAGTAACCCTTCTCAGATTCTTACTATCTACCACTACTGGCGATTTTGTCCCAGCCCTATACTTGCTACCAAACTTTGCATTAATACGAACGCCGACAAAGCCTCGAAACTAGGGTTGTGTTGTGATCCAATGCTGTTTCAAAACTTTGATTCCAGTCCAGCAAAAATGCAGGGACAGTGCTGCAGGGACAGTAAATGTTAACTGCAGTTTTGCTAAAATACAAAATAGTTTTTATCAATTCTCACCGCAAATTCGGAGTTTTGGTACAGTGGAAGAGACCTTCAATATGGTATTGCTGGACACGCATTTAATTGCGAGTTTTAAAAAAATAATACCGGTGCATAAATCCCAGATTTCTATCCATAATGAGCCTTCAACCTGCAGAGGCGTGTTAAAATACAAAATAATTTTTCTCAATCTTCATCACAATTTCGGAATTTTAGTAAAAGAGAAAGAGAGAGAGAAAGAGAAGGAAGAATTAATTTGGGTTCAGTATAGCAGTAGATCCGACCTGACAGCTGTGCAGACACATTAAGAGCAACAGACCCGTTAAGGGTTTTCTTTTGATTCGGAGCCCGTTCAACTCCGATTCAAACCGTTTTCGAGCCTCCGTGATTCTTGGGTATTTTCTAAACTTTTTGAACTAAAATTTTGAGTTGATTATATATGGAGTTCATATTTCATGGTCATTACATTAACACCAATGCTAAAAAATCACGAGTTGAGCGTGATATGTATGCTACTATACCCACTTTTTTCGGTTTTGACGATCGGCAAAATTATGAAGATTAGGAGAATCATCTCGAAAATTTCTTTAGATATTTTGATCCAATATCAGCACAGGAATGTCATTACGCCCGACAAAAATTAGGTGGAGAAACTTATATTTGGAGTAAAGAGTAAAAATTATATTTGGATTGGGATACCTTGCGATGTCTACTTCGTCATCGGTATAGTCAATACTACATTCCAAATTTATCATCTCATCGGTTTCAATCGTCTGATCCTAAAACAATGACCACTGATGAAAAATTTCAATATATGATTGATGAACTTGAAAAGTGTAGTCGAATACTTGACAGTTTCAACAAAACACTTAAACACAGAGATGAAAGAAGTTAAATAATTAACGATGGTAGCATCGCCCACAATATTGAAGCAAATATTCATATTTTTTATTGCGAATTGCAGCCTATACTGGATATAGAAGTTCATTATGAGCTACTATTAATGCCAGATAGAATTTCTTTTCCATCCATAGAAGTTGAAAACTCAAAAGTTCAGATTTCTGACGATCTCTCAGTGGAACCAACTGAGAAGTTTCAGGCACATAAAAATACATCTGATGATCATATTCATGAGCCGAAACTAACAGAAGTATCTCTTACTCTCCTATATCAAATGCCTATGAAACCGACAGTTTCTTTAGAAGACCTTCTGCTAAAATTTCATAAGAAAATTCGTCGACAATTCGTGTTTACTGATAGTATTTGCATATCAGTTGCAGATGTACAGGGAGTACAGGAACTTCCAATTCAAAGCGAGACTTCAGACAGAAAAGAAGTTATTGTTGATGATGAGGTAAAAACTTCAGTTTCTATTGAGAGATTCATTACAAAAATTATGAAGAAATTACCGACTCAACATACAAATTCATATGAAGTTTCGAAGAGATTTGCTTTTACTGTTAATGGCCAAAATAATTTGTGGGATTTACGATCATGTGAAACTGATTCACGAAAGAAATCAGTTCCACCGCCTTGGTTCAAATGTGATATACTAGATATGATTTCTCGACCACCACCATGGCCCAATTGGGATACTTCGTGGATGTCAATCAGCTTAACCCGGATGTGTTTATCATTTCGGAGATGAATGTTTTGAAGCTGGGGAGAATTGATGGATATCAGATTTGATTCTATACATTAGATTTGATTTTATTTGGATCACGTTAGAATTTTAGAATATTTGATTGGATTCTGATTTTATTAGAATTCTGATTTTATTAGGATTTTGAATTCTATTAGGATTTGGTTTGTTAGAGTTTTCCTATATATATGAGTTTTGTATGAAGCATTAAAAAATGAATAATATTTGAAAATTTTTTGAGAAATTTCTGGCGTGAATTTCGCTGAAGCAAATATTTCCTCGTGGATTCGTGGAGAGTTGGCGTGGATTCGCCTGGGTGGACTCCCAAATCTTGTAAGTTCTTTCCCAATCTATCTTTTCTTCCCCAATTCCTCTAAAAAACCTTAATTTTCAAAATCTTAACCCTAATTTCGCCTCCGTCCTGCGTCAGCGGTACAGTGGAGAGGACTTTCAACAAGTCTATTAGCTTGTATGTGATACAGGGATGATAATGTATGAGTCCATAGATCAATTTTTGACATGCTTTAGACAAAAAAATTTAATTAAATTAATTTAAAATTTTGTATTAGACAAGTTAAAAATTGATTTATGGACGCGTATATTACCATCTCTATATTCTTTTATTAAAAAAGCTTACATTAAAAATAATAGGTGGAGAAAGCTTCTAAGGAGAGAATTTCTAGCTTGATTAATTGTCCTCGAGGACAAATCTAGGCACTCAAACTAGGAGAATGGAATTATTTGTGTATTTTAAGAATATAGATAATATTTATTTTACAATTGTATAATTAATCACATTGCGATTTGCGTTACACAAAGAATTTCTATATAATAACTACATGAATTCGATTGTCACAATTATAAATTTTACAAGCTAATATATGATCAAGACGTAATTTGAAGAATTATTTCAGAGTTTTTATATTGACTAACATGTTTTAAAAAAATTTAAATTAATAAGAGGAAAAAATAATACTTGCCAACTGTAAAACTAACCGACTGCAATATGACGAATTAGAGATGAATACCCAACTTCTTTTGGTATATCGGAGGAAAGAATTATTAGAAATTTAGTTGCGAGTGAGTTGGAAGAAGCCTGGAGGGTCAACAGGTTATTTGGAAAAGACTACAAATTTGAAATTTTACTCTTGAAAACTTTGGAGGGCAAACTCTTGAGAAATAAGGGAGACAAACTTCTAAAAATTGTAGGTACTAAGTTAATTTTGTTTTTTTTTTTTTTTAAAAAGAGGGAAAGGGGTGCGGCTGTCCGTCCCCACATAACTGTGGGTCCACCCCTTGTTGTCTCGGAAATCCCCTTTTAAAGAATTGGCTCACGTTCTTATTAATTATTCAAGTTAAATCTCTCGATTAACACATTGAAACGTAAACTTTTTATTGGGAACGAGTATTAATAACTAGATTAACTCGCTCTCACTTGCCCCCCATAAGCTTAGCAGACTTAAAATCAAGTCTCTAGAGACAATTTTTAGCTTCGGAAGGGTGGCTAATAATATTTGCCTTCATAATCCAAAATTTTCGCACATCCCATTTCATAAGAGAATATTCAAATATTAAATTTCTCCATACGGAAATAGTGTAGTATAGTTATCACAATTTTTTCATCATTTCACACCAGCAGAGCGGTTTTTTTTTTTGGTAATCCAATAGGTGTATTCAGTCGTATTTTATTAAATAGCTTTTAACGAAATGAGCTGCATATATAATTGTCTAGATTTACAAGTGTTTTTAATTACATCAATTTCACATAATTAAAGACTCATTTCCTCATCCCCGCTGTTGTCTACTCTTCCATCCTCGGGGTGTCTCCTGTCCTTCCTATCAGAGCTTAAAATTAGAATTGTATCTCGTATTTGATTGAGCATGTGACATTATCAGTGAAATTGTATTCAACAGGATAAACTGATACTCTGTAATTGATCTTATTGGCATCACAAAACAACGATCATATGTAAATACATTTGTGTGTCTCGTTTAGAATTCTAAGTTTTTTTTTTTTTTTTTACTAGTCAAACTCACACACACATATTTTTTACAACATTATTCAAATTGAGTCCCCACCGAAAATCAAATTTAGAACCTTTCACTTGGTGAGTGATAATGCCACTTGAGCCAAGGCTCATATTTTAAGTTAATTGGCTATATATACACTAACACACTATATTAAATGTGCACGTGAGAATCAGTACATGCTATTTACGTGATTTTGCACGAGGATCTCATTTGATTTCAGAGCTCGATCATGTAGAATATGAAGCTGCCCGTAACTACCAATTACCGGGATCTAGTGCATAAAGGCCCGCATTAGGGTTTGAGATGGGATATAATATAACAATTTGAAATTGAATCTTAACACGATATTTCTGAAAATCCAAGTCAAATTTAGATTGTATATAGTCTAATTGTATGTCTTAATTAATCTTGTTTAAGGATGTTTATACAGTTCATATGCATCGTAACAAAGAAAATATGGATGGAGGTGATACGAGGAGATATCTCGATAGAAATGAGTAGAGAAGAATCACTCATACGATCGATTCAGTGTGATTCTCTTTTGCTTTATATAGTCTATCCCAATTATAGGGGATAAAAGCTTAGTTATTATTCTTGTTTTTTTGACCAAAATGGCGGGTGAAAGCCTTCTGCGTTCCATTAGAAGCAGATAATAGAACTATAATAAGGTTTGGATCAGGTGAACCCTCACATAGAAAAGTACATAAAAAAGCAACAAAATGTAAAGAAAAGAGTACACAAAAGACAAAAATCCTCTCAATTCAGTAATAAAAAGTAAAATGAGACTCTCAGATACGTCAATCTTCCTATGAAAGTGGCTATGACCTCCCATCAAGTCTGATTCGGGGACAGAAGAGGATCTCCAGAGTCTTTTCCTGATGTCCCTCCTGAGATTTGTATACGCTCCTCGTCTGAAATTATGTTTGTCCAAAAAATAATATCATGAATAATCATACGAGTATATGCATGTGAAGAACGTACTGTAGAATTAAAAATTCTATTATTTTTTCTCTCCATATATTCCTGCATAAAGCTGCTAAAAGGGTTCTACCCAACTGTGACGAATTGTCATTAACACATAATTTGCTTTCTAAGTTGGTGCAGGTGCCTGTGTTAATGTTAACCCAAAACCTTCTGCACAATTAATCCATAGTTCCCTAGTAAAATGACAATTCAATATTAGGTGAGCAGTGAATTCCCCATCTCTATTACAAAGTACACAAATGTTCGGACCTATCTATCCTCTTTTTTATAAGGATGACCACGTGAACAGGGCTTCCTTTATGGCCAACCATAGAAAGACCCTTATTTTGGGTGGAAAAACAGTCTTCCAAATCTAAGAGATATTAGTCAAAACAACTCCGCTGTCCACAAAATGATTATATGTGGACTTGACAGAAAAGTTTCCATCCTTGCTCCATCTCCAGTGGAGTTGGTCTTGTTGTTCTTCTTGTTGTTGAAGGATGTTTATATACATAAAGTTAGGTTGGGTTAGAAGAGTGGAAGCCAACTGTTTGGGCTTTTTGACCAAAAAGCCTCATGAGGAACGTAGGTGGTTATGGTTCAACTCTCTCCCCAAGTTGAGAACTCAATTAAGTATATGACGTTGAGATTTCATTTTTTGGCGCACACAGCCAAATCTTGATAATATTAATTAAGGAGAATAAAGTTTGGTAGGCAGTATGTCTAATTTAAACGGCCCTAAGTGATGTGATTCCTTTAATTTCCTTTCTATTTTTTTTATAAAGTGAATCTTTAATTTCTTTTAGGGGCTTGGATTTTGGCAAAGCTCTCTCTCTAGATTTGATTGTAGAAGAGTTATATTTGGATGTTATATTGCTGCCACTATGATCATATTCTCTCTTCAAGCTGATAATTAATCAATACACAGCTGATCTATAAGATGTCCACGTGGTATTCTCCATGCATGTGTGGACCCCAGCTTAGGGGCGGACCGCATTAGAAAATACCAACTGTTGATGAATTTTAAAAGGCTAACCGCAAATACAAGTGCATTTATCGGATTATTCATTATTCCACCGTCTATGCTAATATATATATATATATATATGAGAAATGGGAAATACACCGGCAGTGGAGGAAGTTCCTTCACCGCAGCTTAGGTGACCCAATAAAATTATTACACGTGGCGTCATTCAAGATAACAAATAAATTAATTTCCTTAACCGCCCTCTGAGTGGTGCCACATGTAATAAATTTATTGAGCTACCTAAGCGGCAGTGAAGGAACTCCTTTCACCGCCGGTGAATTTCCCGTTTACTCTCTCTCTCTCTCTCTCTCTCTCTCTATATATATATATATATATATATATAGCAAACGGAAAATTCAACAACAGCAAAGGGAGTAGCTAGTCCAATAAAATTATTACACATAGCATCACTAAAAGAGTGATTAGGAGAGTTATTTTATTTGTTACTTTGAGTGGCGTCACGTTTAATAATTTTATTGAACAACCTAAACGGCGTTAAACGAACGGGTGAATTTTTCATTTTCTCTCTCTGTATATAGAGAGAGAATGAGAAATTCACTCACAGTAAAAAGAGTTCCCTCACGAGTACTTAGTTGGCCCAATAAATAATTACACGTGGCAATACTTAAAATATCAAATCTAAATCAATTTTTTTTCTCTCCCCTCATAACTACTTTTATTTTTTATTTGTTACCTTGAGAGGCGCAATGCATAATTATTTTATTGGACACATAAGCGCTAGTGAAGGAACTTCTATCACTATCAGTGAATTTCTAGTTTTCACACACACACACACATATGGAAAAAATGGAAATGAGGCTAACAACTCACGCAACTTATCTGAGTTGCAGTTTATTTCTACTATCTCCAATAATATTTTTTTAAAAAATTGCTTGTGGATTATGATCTCGACCCTCTAGGGCTCACTCATACCCAATTTCTTGGGTTTTAGTTTTGATTTGGTCATCTATCAAGTTAACACAAATTTAACGGTTTTCAATAAATAAAATATTTTGTATCCACGTGATGAAAGAGTAAATGAACTCCAAAATTTATAAAATCTAATCTAAAAGAATTTAAAGAGGTAAAGATGACAAATGTAAAAAAAAATTGAAGAAAAATCATTGGATCATTATAATTTTGCTGCTAGCTCACGTAATTTTTTCTAAGCTAGCGGCTCACCTACAGTAATATATATATATATATATATATATATATATATATATATATATATATATATATATATATATATATATATATAGTAAACAGAAAATTCACCAGCGGTGAAGGGAGATCCTTCACCGCCGCTTAGATAACCCAATAAAATTTTTACACGTGGCGCCACTTAAAGGACAGTTAAAGAAATTCTTTTATTTATTACCTTGAATGACGCTAAATGTAATAATTTTATTGGACCATCTAAGTGGCTGTGAGTTTATTCACTGTCGGTGAAATATATATATATATATATATATATAGAGAGAGAGAGAGAGAGAGAGAGAGAGAGGAAACGGGAAATACACCGGCGGTGAATGGAGTTCCTTCACCGCCGCTTAGGTGGCCCAATAAAATTATAACATGGGGCGTCATTCAAGATAACAAATAAATGAATTCTCTTAAATGACACCACGTGTAATAATTTTATTGGGCCACCTAAGCGGCGGTGAAGGAAACTTCCTTCACCGCCGGTGTATTTCCCGTTTTCTCATATATATATATATATATATATATATATATATATATATATATATATATATAGAGGAAATGGGAAATACACCGGCGGTGAAGGGAGTTCCTTCACCGCCGCTTAGGTGGCCTAATAAAATGATTACACGTGGCGCCACTTAAAGTAACAAATTAAAGAACTCTCTTAAATACCCCTTGAGTGGCGCCACGTGTAATAATTTTATTGGGCCACCTAAGCGGCGGTGAAGGAACTCCCTTCACCGCCGGTGTATTTCCCGTTTACTCATATATATATATATATCATATATATATATATATAGAGAGAGAGAGAGAGAGAGAATGGGAAATACACTGGCGGTGAAGTGAGTTCCTTCACCGCCACTTAGCTGGCCCAATAAAATTACAACACGTGGCATCATTTGAAGTAATAAATAAAAGAAATCACTTAACAACTCTTTGAGTGGCGCTACGTGTAGTGATTTTATTGGTACACCTAAGCGGCGGTGAAAGAACTCCCTTCACCGTCGGTGTATTTCCCTCTTGCTCATATATATATATATATATATATATATATATATATATATATATATATATTCACATTTTCTTTTTATCAATAGACAATAGTGATATTTCTTTAGAGAGAGAGAGAGAGAGGGAGAGGGAGAGGGATCCTTTGTTCTTTTTTCTTCTTTTTCTTCCAATGAAATGCGAACCAGCTGTTTACTATAATTAAGCAACAAAATGGCATCCATTATTTATGCGCTCATGCATGTCATTATAGCTGTGTCACATCTCAAACATCTAATCATCTTGTAGCTTTGCAGTGGACATAATAAATCGCCAGCGATCGATTTATGATGCTAAAATTAGGTTTTGATATCACATCAAAATTTGAGATATGAATGTAGAAACGGGTGCTGGGGGAAATTCTAAATGCGCACCACATCTTACTAGTGAGCACCGTAAAGTTATTTACAATATAGAGGGAGAAGGTGCTCACTAGTAAAATATGGTTCGCATTTAGAATTTCCCGTGACCTGGGTAAGTGAGTGAGTAAGGAATTAATAAATAAAAAAAAGAGTTTTTTTTGTATTTTTTTACTAATTTTTAGAAGTTCCAAATTTATGATGAGGTTAAGTATTAAATAAATAATTTCTATAGTATTTTATTTATTTATTTTTTATATATAAAATTATAATTTTGAACTTTAATAGTGAAATGTAAATATAAAATTATTATTTTTTCTTGTTTTCTTATTTTCTAGACTTATTCCTATAGTGCCACTATATACAGTGGCTAAATAAACATTTAAAACAGTAAAAATAATTTGATTTCAACTACTTCTATCTGATTTATACAAACAAATAAATTCTAAGTGCGGATTAGCTAAAAATATTTAATACACAGTTTTTCTAAAATATCACCGAGTTTTCTATAATAATATAATTTCCAAATTAAGCTTGGACCTATGATTAAAAAAAAGTCACTTTCTAATGTTTGGCAACACCTAAGGGAAAAATTAGTATAAGAAAAGGTATCGGATAGTTTAGCAAACAAAATAAAAATGAAAAGCCTAAATGAAAATAAAACCTGAAGATAATATTAATGGAAATATAAAAAAAAAAAATCAAAATTTACGTGTTTTTGCGCTGTTGCGAGAAATTATTTATGAATGTTTGAAATAAGTGGCAACAAATAAACTTGCGAATTTATCTGTTTGATTGACTGATTGTGAATGCTTCGGATGGATTCTGGTAATTAAATGATGTAGTTGTGCAACATTTCTAGTAATTTTCTGCGATAATGTAGATTGAATATGTCAGTTTCTAATTATCTTTATGTGATGATGCAAATTAGAATATGCACGTTTACAGTCGGTGGAGGCTGGAACATTTCCTTTCCACAAGGCAAATAAGCCAAAATTACAATGGTGGCTAGATATAAATTTGATACATAAAAATTATATTCTATTGAAATGTCTTTATTTTGCAAGCTTAGATCATGGATGAAAGGGGTAAGCTTTATCAGATGTCATGTATTGATATATGCTCTCTTCTCCGATCTTATATTTATGAATCTTGACTCCTTTGTTCCTTCATTGTGACTATATTTAAGCCTAAATTAGTAAAAAGTTTCTTTTTTCTGGAAAATTTTAATGTTCCGTTTCCTGTCAAGTATAAAATTCTCCAAACAAAAGAAAAATAATCAGCTCTGCCAAAACATAACGTTTGTGCAAAAGTCACTCCAACTAGTGCTCGGATTGTTCTTGACTTGGCACAAGCACAATACTACAGTAGAATAAGAAAAAGACATAGAAAAATACAACAAGATATAACAAGATTTGATCGAGGAAAATCTCAAATCTACGTCCTCGGAATAAACGGACATTCATCGAATAGCTTTATTACTAAAGAAAGAGTTGCAATATATCTTGTCTCACTTTCTCTCTCTTTGTTGGCTTGAACTCTTTTAGTGGTTGAGAAATACATCCGTCTCTTTTGTGTAGAGTGGGGAATATCCTTGAAGAGGCCGAGTTATGACTATGGGTGTGTTTATTTGCATGGAAGTTGAGAGAAAAGAATGGAAATAAAACCACTTCTTCTTCATGTGTTTGTTAGACCTATACCTAGAAATAAAGTGGAACTTACTTTTACAATAATGAGGTGGATCATACATGGCAACCCAACTTTTCAAATATACTTCACATGGATTTTGGCTGGAAGAGAGTTGGAAGTAAAAAGTAATAATAATTTATTCTCTTGTATTTTAACCTTATTTCCAAGAAATAATTATTTTATTCCTCTTCTATCACTTTTTTCTTTCAAAAGTACGAAAACAAACATTAGAAGTATTAGAATACTTTTGACTCTTCATTTTTTGAAGTAGTTTCTAATTTTCTTCTTTATTTCCACTACTTCTAAATATCCAAACACATCCTATTATCGCTAATACACGCATTTTAATGATGTATTATTCGATAGGAATGAGTGCAGAATAATCATCCACGTGATCAATCTGGTATAATTTTTTTTAGTTCATAAATAATTCTAAATATCTGGGATAAAAGACTTAGCTGCTGTAATTGTTGTTATAACACTCATTTTGGGTGTAGTAACAGTAACAACAACTAAGTCTTTTATCCCAAGTATTTGAGGTAGGCTACACGATCCAAAAAGAGAATCACGCCAGATCGATCACTTTGATAGTCTTTCTCCATTCATTTCTATCAAGTAATATCTCATCATTTAAACCTCTAGAATCCATATCTTTTCATATAAACTCTATCTATATTTTCTTCAGTCTTCTCTTTCTTCTTTTAAATATTTCAAATGTAGACAAATGGTGGTTATTTGGATCTTTAACTTATAGCACGAATAAAAAAGATGTACCGTTCACATTGTAATTGGAGCAGCGTGTTGTTCTAGTTATAAACCAATATATCCTACAATCACACATGAACGATCAAGTGAATATCATGAAAGTTGATAAGAAGGAAAAAAATGGGATCGGAGAGAACAACATGATTTGCATTTTTAACCAATGTCCACATTAAAGAAGAAGAAGGTTCAATGAATCAAAGCATGAGATATAAATTTGAGATAACAACGATCAGATTCTATTTTTAGTACGTCCCAAACCTTTCATTTACAAATTTGAGGTTAGAATATTGAAAATTTGAAATTACTATTTTCAGTACATACAAAGATAATTTAAATCCATCCATATTCAAGATAAAATTATCTTCCTCTTCCTCTTCCTCATCTAACGTTTTTCATTTGAACTAAACCTTTCATGATAAAAATTGACTTTGTCTTTCTTCGACTATATATTTTATCATATTATAATAACTTTTTTTTATTAGAATGCAAAACATAGCCCATAATCTTTTGATATTTAAAAATAGATAATTACAACCTGTACATTTTATATATTGCCCTAACTTAGAACTTGTCTCATTAATGTTATAATTAGTTACTTATGTAATATATATACTAGTGCATATATTATCAATAAAATGTATTTACCGTCCAAAAAAAATCCTCATATCATTTTTTTTTATAACTTTTAAGAAGAGAAAGCCGTAACAATTTATTATTATATTACTATTGTTTTTGACTATGAAGCATAAAATGTCCTTCAGGCTAATTTAAACAGTTATGGTCTTAAAAGGCTACTCATTAATCTCCTTCCTGTTCTTAAAAGATCATTTGGGCTTCAAATAATTTATTAGGGTAGGCCCTAGGCCCATTTTATATTCATCCGACCCATTAACTAATTAATAATACAAAATTATTCCCCCACTCGCTTTCCCAAATCGGACAGGCTTCCTCAGATCGACATCTCTCTCTCCCTCTCGCGTTCGACCCAACCGCCGCAAATCTGAGCTCTCTTAGATCTCTCTCTCTCTCTCTCTGCCACGTCCTCTCGCGCACCGACTACACTTCTTGGTCTTGAGCCTCTCCGACCCTTCCCAAAACCCTTAACGGTCTGGGGATTTTGCCCGCAGCGCCGACAAGGGCGAGAGCGGCGAGGAGCCAATTACCGGCGAACCAATTCTTGGAGAATTTCAGTGCAATTGGGTTTTCTTGGGAGTTGACAGCTGTTCGAGGTCAATGCGAGGTGGAAAGTTTTGATAATTTTTTTATATTATTATTTCAGGTATTTAGCTCCTTTAATTTATTTGCTGAATTTCAAGTGAGCTTGTTGAATTTTGTTGTTTGTTTGTTTGTTATTTGAATGTTTATGGCGATTTTACTCAGGTTTTTGGATATAAACCGCAAGGCTGGCACAAGAACATAACATTAACTCCAACTGATGTACATCCTTTCGGCGATTGAACTAAGAAAACAAGCTAATGAAAATATTTCTTGTACTCTTAATTTAGATTAGAGTATGTTGATTAGAGTATCTAATGGGGAACTTATTGTTGAGGGGTTTAGGTATGAACTGTGGTAAAATATAAATTGGTGGATATAATGTGAATAATGTTGGAAAGCTTTTGGTTGGATCAACACAATTATGCATTATATGGAAACTCGTCTCTCAAGTACTTGCATTTGGAAGGATTTAACTGTTGAAAACTATGCTTTAGAAGTATAATTAAGTTAGAGAGAGAGAGAGAGAGAGAGAGAGAGAGAGAGAGACTAGGCTACTATTAACAGTATTTATATGTGGATGCTATTAACCATGATTTAAGAATGGAGAGTCCAAAATGAAAATTTTATTCCGGTAGACATAAACTACCCTTCATAAACTACTTATAAACAAAATTTTATGAAAATTAAATTTATCTAATCATGGATCAAGTGCAAATAAAGCGTACACATCAAAATAAACTTAAAATTCACTAATTTTTAAGTGCTTGATCCATTAATAAATGAAGTTCAATTCTTATGAAACTTTGTTTTTAGATAGTTTATGAATGATAAATCACATATACCAAAATGGATTTTCTATTTTTCAATCTTGATTAATAGTATCCACACTTAAATACTATTAATAGGCTAGCCTAACTCTATATATATGTATGTGGATACTATCAGCCAAGATATAAGAATGGGCAACCTAGAATGGTGATATATTTCGGTAGATGTGATATTTCATTCATAAACTATATATATATATATATATATATATATATATATATATATATATATATATATATATATATATATATATGTATGGAAAAAGTATACCTAAGGCATCTCTTTAGGGAGTTGCATATGAAGGTGCCTCTAAATCTCAACATAAAAAGTGTGTCTGAACGATTTAAGCTGTTAGTTGTGATCTCCACGCTCTAAAATGATAGTATACAAAAAATCATGCATTAAAATGATGATGTACAAAAAATCATTCATTATATTGGCTAGTACAAAATAAACGGTTCTTCAACAATATAACAAATAAGACCGTTGGATCAATGATAAAGTATCTAAATTGCATGATTTTCTACATACCATCTATTTAGAGTATGGAGATTACAACACTATTGATCGTTTATATAAATTCTCTGTGTTGAGATTTAAGGACTCATCCATAGGTAACTTTCTATGGAGAAAAACCTTGTACTATATATATATATATATATATATATATATATATATATATATATATATATATATATATAACTAAAGTTGCATTGGGATGCATGATACTTTGATGTTTGAAATTGCCATGCAAATTCTTATGTTTGGCGTAACTGAAAGTTAACCTTCTCTTGGACTCCTATGTGCATTATATCATGACAATGTGATCCCTTTCATGATAGGCAATTATTTACATTCATACTGGGGGTAAATTCTACAAGAAAATTTTATTTTCCAAATTGCCTTTCTCTTTCTCGTCTTTCAAGCCTTCTGTTTTTCACCACCTTCATCACAATTGATGCTGCTGCCAGTGGTTGTGTCTTTGGTATTGATGTTACTATGCCCATCAGCTCTACCACATTCAGTACTACTATCCCTTATCGTTATTACCGCTGCAGTTATTGTTCTTTTGATGTCACTGTGGGCCTTAACTGCCAGTTTTGCCTTTAGCCGTTAGTATTATTGTGGAGGGTCTTAAACTGAACTATGATGGTTTGAAACAGAAACTAAAGTTGAAATTGAGTTCTCAAACCTTGACTTGCAGGCTATTCAAGGAATATTATTGAGATGATGGAACTATAGTTTTGTAACCATTTATGCACTTGTCTATATACAAGCATTTATTGGAGCAATATGAAATGATATAACCAATTTTTTTTTTTTCTGAATTAGCTATTTTTATAGCTAGGAAAATGTGCTTATTGTAGATGTATCGTTGCTTGCATGAGGGTTTTGATTTGCCTCTTTTTGTAAGGTTTTATCTTTAGATCATTTTTTGCGGAACCTCATACCCTGTTTTCTTTTTAAAAAACTAGAGGCTCCCTTTAGTTTAGTCTCCAGTGGAAACCTTTCCTGTTGGTTATGCAACCAAACTTTCTAAAGTATTAGTCTTTTTGAAAAATATTTTGTGTGGAGGTTTGTGCCCTACCATGGACTGTGTTCCTTTCTTGTCTCTACAGAAAAACTTCCTTTAAATTAATTTCAAAGTCACTCTGCTAGTGTTGGACTTGGAGGCAATCTTTAAACTTGTTCATGTTCTTTCTAAATGCGGATAATCTCTTTTTGCTTTTCAAGAGGCTTTTGAAATTCTCAAGTCTACTTGAAATTGACCATATTTTTATTATTTTGAACTGGTGAAAACTATAGGTGTATCATATTCTGATTTAGTCATGGATGTTGAATGAGTATATATGTACGCAACTATGCATGGGTAAGCATGTATGTATTTAGCATTTACATTTATGTACTTTTAGCTTGGTGTTTATATAAAAAATTCATATATAATCCCCAAAAGGCAGCATAGGAATGTCATTTACAGTGATATGTTCCAGAAGGTGTGAGCATTTGTTAATGCACACATCAATGGACATGTTTTGTAGTGTTTTATACGAGAGTGTAGTGGGAAGTTACCTAATACATGTCCTGTACTAAAAACTTGTGAGCTAAGTTGATGAGTGTCATTTTCCATCAAAATGGGATCAGTTATAAAGCACAACACAAATCATAATCTTGAAGAAGCTTAACAAAAGAGTTGATGAAAAATTTAAGATCTCTTGTGGTTATTCCAATGCTTTTCAAACATAATTCAAACATCTGGTCTACGAGCAATAATAGTTAGGATATTTTATTTTTCTTGAATCTCTTAGTTGGGGTGGTTAATGCAATGCTATGAAGCAACATAACGTTTACGGGTTCGGGTTCAAATATGGTTACAGACACGTCGAAATTGAAAAATGTGGGGTACAAGGTTAGGCGTATATATATGCACACAAAAAAAGGAAGTGATCTCGAATACTACAAACTTAAAATGCATAACTTTAATGAGATCATTATTGTTTATTTCATCAATGAGAATCATGCTTGTCCGATATACTAAATATCTTTTACATATAAATAAAGCTCCTCATATAAATCAAACGTGTAAAGCAAACAAAAAAGTGACATGTGTCTAAAAAGTATATGGGCGATGCCTTAACTTGAAAATTATTATAAAATGGAGGTCATTGTCAGTAAGTGTTCAATACATGTCCGAGAATTATCAACAAAATGTCTGTGTTAGACACATTTTCGCTACAAGTGCAACAAATTTTTGAAGTACTTGTGCAAAATAGTTCCTATAATTGAAACCAATTATAGATGGAACACGGTATTGTTTGTTTGAGATGATACGCAGAATCTCATTCTTTAGTTACTACTTTTGCACATAAGTCAGATCCCTCTTGATTGGTTTCTGTGCTTTTGTTTCCCTGGTAGTAGTCTATGCCTTTATGGATTAAAATTGTGAGGAACTGAACTCTCAGAAGTTTACTTGTTGTGCACACCAATGGGCAGGTTTTTGTTTGAACCATGAGCAACATCCTTATTTTCTGCAAACTCAAGTGCCTTATAATTGTTTCATTATATTTATTTTCAAATATCAAGTAACCAATAGTTTTTCAGATGTTTTTTTGGATTGCTTTCCCTATAAGGCCGTTATGAGCTTATGTTCTTACAACATCCCATCCTTAAAATGTCAAGGTTGCTAATTATCGATTTAAATTGGTTTCCAAATACGAAAGACATTTTTGAATATCAGGATATTACCTTGGGAAAAGTGTGCCCAGGATGCCTTCTTATATTTTAATCTAAGGATGCGACCTAGAACCTTAACATTGGACGTCAAAATGGACGATCCAAACCATGATCTTCATATCTTTAATATGTGGTGTATAAAGTACATGCACTTGAAGTAATTTTTAACCATTATGCATTGGATGGTTGCAAAATGAATAGTTTCTTAATATAACAAATGAGACTTCTTGATTAATGATGTCGAAGTGTCTGTCACTTTTTCTTTCTGAATAGAAGTCACTGCCAGACTCCTTATTTTACTAGAATCTTAACACTTGCATTTCAAGTTTAAGTAAATCAAAGGGCAAGTTATTATGCTAAAAACGAGAGTTACCCGTTGAACCTCCGTTGGCCATGTAACATGTCTGTTTGTTTCCTTTTCACAGAATATGCGAGACTCGAAACACATTGATGTTGCACATCCAACCTCGGACATTCCTTAGTAGACCTAGCATAACCATTCGTCTTTAGATGAGCCCTTAGATAATTCCTACTACATCACCTTAAAGCCAAATTTGTACGTCTTATTCCAACATGACCTATAAATTTTTATGGGCCTCAATTATCTCAACAACGGACATCGTGATGCCATTGATGGAAAACTCTTAGCTATTGCTAGGCATTCCAATTAGTCACGAGTTATAAACCAGACACGACTCATACCATCTTGCTGAATGGGAGAACCGTTGAAGTTGATTTTGAGCCCATCTAATGATGGAGATTGCCATAACATATAGATAGGGTGTTTAATGGAGGGTGCACGACCATCCAAATGGTATCCCAACACATTAACAATGACAAATTTTACATCAAACTTCTCCAGAACTCAGTCGCTTATTTTATTGCTTCAATAGCAATCACTGGCAGTCTCTAGTTGAGTCTTGGAATATCATTAGATTTCTACATTTCCAAATTTCTCAAAGAGTGTATCTTGCAATCAACTATTTGAATTTGAGCAATGCATTCTTGATGTTCTTCTGGAGTAGACTCAAAGCACACACATATCTTTTAATCCGCACATGAGAATTTATGAGCTTTACAACCTTACATCATGCTTGCCTCGCCTTTGGGCATTTAAAGCTGATATGGACTTGCGAGTCCACCTCAAGCATGCATATGATATAGTTGGTGTTTTGAGCTACGTCTATATGCACAGGAATTCTGATGTTTACTTTCTTTAATGGGTAAGAAAACAAACGACTTTCTAGTTACAAAAGAGATGAGAGTAGGAACTACTTTGTTTCCCTTTGTTTAATGTTAGGGTTCTTCGATGTGGCGATGGAAGATGTTGTTGCTTCTCATTGATGATCTGACGTTAAGATTTGTGTTGAGTCTTCTACTTTTGAGAAATTCTAACCAAAAGAATGATCTCTTTGGCTTTTGGCTTCTCATGAGCTTTCTCACGATCGCGAGGTCAAGAAAATGATCTTTTGCAAGTCTCAACCTTTGAGGTGTAACTATCATCTTGAATGAGGATTTATTCCCTTATTAAGGGGGTGATAACCCCCTATTAACATGAGGATTTGATGAAGTGGGGGTTGTACTCTTCCAATTTTATTGCTGCTATAAAGTAGTCAATACTATACAAAAAGCAGATCTCAGAAGTAGATCTCAAAACGCGACCTGGAATGCAAGTCTCAGAATGAGAGTCGTGTTTTGCTCATAAATACAAGCTTTGCGTTTCATACATGTCGCAAGGTTCATGTTTTATACATGTACGCGAGGGTGGTGTTTCTTACATGTAGACAGGTCTCGCAGTGACATCCACATAGAGCTTCTTATGCTTTTGGTGGAAGCACCCTTGATCTTGTTAAGATTTTTTTTGGTAGTTCTGTAGTAATTTTTTTATTAGTTTATGGTGTCACGTTGAATGAGGCTAACCTCGACAATAAAAATCCTACCGCAAAATGTTATGACCCTTAGCGAGTAAGATAGTTAACATGGCCATGCTACCCCAATCTTGATCTGCATCTATTTTATTATAGATATATGTCGGAGTCTGAGAGTTTCTATCCGATAACATCCTTGATTGCAGTCAGGATGGGCATGATCATGACAGTGTCACCGAGCAGGCCAAGAACCCAACAGCTATCCTGTTGACCTAAGGGTAGGATAAACTAGCAGACTGTGCTTGAGATGGGTATCTCATCCATGTTGAGTAGTGTTGGCTACCGACTGAAAATTTTCCAATCCATCTGTCATTCATGATGTTGATTTTCGCTTTGTCACCTATGACCCACCCAAACTCATCTTGCAAAAATAGACAATATCTCTTCACGAAGTTCCAACATAATGATGGTGTCATTAATATGCAATATGCTCTTATTTGAGTCTGACCGGTCTATTGAGATTGTATTCCCAAAAATGACCTTGATCAGGTTGAGTTCCAGCACCACATGCCCCTCTCCATCTGTTTTGTAAGCATAGCTAGCAGCAATGTCCAAAGTTTTTTGAATCCCAAGCCACTCTCAATTGTGCTACAACTACATAATTCCCAACGGAGCCATGAGATGCCACCTTTATGACCTGAGCTGCTCTATAAAAGGCTCCTGCCTTCCCTCTCATTTTTATTGAGAATCAATAGTGGTACAAGACAGTGAGAGAGAAGATGATAAAGAATAACAAGGATGACTAAGATGACAAGGACTCTTTCTCCCTCCAAAGAGATATAGTTCGAGTTCTAGAGTTGAACTTTTTTGTGAATAGAAGCCAAAATATTCTTAAAGTCCTTATGTATTCTTGTACCATTGGTCGGGATATTAAAGTATCGCACACACTAGGAGCATTCACGAATATCGACTCGGCTAGGATATTGTGAGAGACTTTTTGCCCAAGCTTGGAGGATTTGTCAACATTGATTTTTTGGCTTGACACCGACAAAGTACTCTCCAACATATGCCTTAGTTACTTTGCATCTTTGTATTGAAGCTCTGGGAAAAATCAAATAGTCATCAACAAGCAAGTGACAAAATGACAAGTTTGTAGATTAAATTGAACATTAGAGAGCTCTCCCTCTCTAATTTTAGTTGGAGCATATTAGATGATACTTCAAAGCATAATTTATAAGGTACAGAAATAACGGACAGCCTTGCTGGATGCCGATCATAGATTGAAACTAACTAGATGGTGACCTGTTAACCAAAACTTCATGTTTGCGACTCAATGCAAATATATCACCCAAGAGATCCATTTATCATTACATCTTATACCGCACAAAACTTGCTCTAGAAATTGCCAATTCAGGCAATCATACGGGCGTTACATTTCTATCTACACTGTCTTGATCCCTTTATCCTTACTAGCTTTATCAAGCAAGTGCACGAGTTCTGGATAATTAGGATGCTATATGAGATTGAACATCCCGTGTTAACATAGCTTTCCCTCTAACACCAAATTAGTAATTTTGCGCTTCAATCTGTCAACTAGGATGCTGACAATGATCTTACAATGTGTGCAACATAGACTGTAATGTTGCATTTTCCAGTTGATTTTAAAAAAATGGGAAGTTCAAAATCTTTCTAGTCTCATATGCGAAGGATTTTGGAATTCAGATAATAATAATATATCTTAAGCAGAATTTTTTTTTTATATTATAAAAGAGTTGATTATATAAAATGATACACTACTCTGGATATTTATACTATAACAAAATTAAAAAAGATGGAAAGAGTAAGTATTGCTCAAAGAAAAGGAAATATAAAACCTTTCGGTGCTGCTCTGCCTTCTTGACAAATTATGGATTTATGGTCGTAGCATGCTCTCATTCCTCGGCTCTGAGAGCTGGATTTGGAATTGAGAAGATTAAACTCAGTAAGTAACACATGATGAAGGAGTTGTATTATCATGATACTGAGAATAAGTGTACACGAATATGATATGTTGGTGTTAATTGTGATAACAAGAAACAAGTGATTGCCATATAAATCATGTAAGTAGCAAATAACATTTGACATGTGCAGATGACTGTAACGTATAGTCCAAATTTTCATCAAGTATTTATGAGTTTGAATTAATGGATATATGGGAAACATGCACTATCAAAGTACTATTTTCTGAATTTTACCTCCGGAGAGTGCCACTGAAGAGGAATCTAGAATTTACCTTTAAGGAGGAATACAAGATTGGACTTTGGATTTTACCATCGAAATGGATGCCATCAGATGGATTCTGGAGTTGCCATGGATTTTGATAATGTCATATATCTGGACTCGGGATTCTGTTTTCCATTCTATCTTTTTTTAAAGATATGGTACTAATCCATCGTGTAGTTTCTCCATACTCCATGTCAAAGGTATATGATTACATGATTTATCAGGATATCATGTTATATCCATGGCTTAAGTGTGCACATGTCAGTTACTATGAAATCAAGAATCATATCAATTTGGACTATGTACACATTTACTGATAAATCATTTATTTCCTTGTCTGTGCTATCCAACTGTTCGAGAACTCAAAATTAAATATGAATTTATGGCCACACATCAGAGGAATAGTATAGTTATCATAATCAAGATGTTGCACTGTATAGAATATGAAAGAAAACATTCTTAAGGCACGAAAGATAGTAGTTGATGTCTGCACATTTTCAAATAAAATGTGAACAATTAGAAATTCAAGTGAATTTAACTAGCATCATAGAGACATAGCATGCTTATACTTAGCTCTTATATCTGCTAGAGCCCTAAAACATCGATATAATACTACAGTAAAAATAATTATTTTATAGTCCCATATAATTATGATCAACATTTTCTACTACACCAAGTTAACTACTAAAATAGATTATTCTCTCCAATCATAGTGGATTAGGAGCATGCAACATGAGATGTCTATCACAGTACAAGATGGTCGGTTTCTAAGTTTAAAACATGAGTTATTAAGTAGAGAGTCAAACTAAATAATTCAGGTAAATATATAATAATTCTTAGTAAAAAATATCAGCTAATGCAAATAAATATTTGCATAAAGAAGAACAAAAGTTAAAAAAATAATTCAGGTAAATATATAATAATTCTTAGTAAAAAAAATACCAGCTAATGCAATAAATATTTGCATAAATAAGAACAAAAGTTAAAATACATAGTGATCTCTAAGAATGTAGCTATGTTGCATTATGTCCTATTCTGACATATTAATGGCTAAAGAAACAGTGATTGAATGAATGCATCAAATTAGAAAGAAATGAGAGAGTGTTAGTTGCCTCTTTTTCTTTAGATTTTTTCTAAATAATTTCCCTTGATTGGACATCCTTTCCTCTGGTCCTGGGCTCGACAGTGAACACTAGTGTGAAGAGTGAGGAGAGAAGATTTTCTCCATGTGGGAATGAATGAATCAAATTATGAACAATATATATATAATGATAATTTTGTAATTTCTCTTGATTGGAATCCTCTCCTCTAGTCTTGGGCTCGACGGTGAACACTAGCTATGTTGCATTATGTCCTATTCTGACATATTAATGGCTAAAGAAACAATGATTGAATGAATGCATCAAATTAGAAAGAAATGAGAGAGAGTGTTAGTTGCCTCTTTTTCTTTAGATTTTTTCTGAATAATTTCCCTTGATTGGACATCCTTTCCTCTGGTCCTGGGCTCGACAGTGAACACTAGGGTGAAGAGTGAGGAGAGAAGATTTTCTCCATGTGGGAATGAATGAATCAAATTATGAACAATATATATATATATATATATATATATATATATATATATATATATATATATATATATATATATATATATATATATATATATATTGGTAATTTTGTAATTTCCCTTGATTGGAATCCTCTCCTCTGGTCTTGGGCTCGACGGTGAACACTAGTGTGAAGAGTGAGGAGAGAAGATTTTCTCCATGTGGGAATGAATGAATCAATTTATGAACTATATATATATATATAAATAAATATAATGGTAATTTTGTAAGCCGCATAACCCTTGCCCTTCTCCGCCCCCCCCCCAAAAAAAAAAAAAAAAAAGGGAAAGAAAACTTGCCACTTTAATGTGGTGTTTATACTTAGGCACCACCATAGCTTATAGTGGGGAAAATTGATTAATTGATTTGGATTTTAAGTTATTGATTTAATTAATAATTTCTATTCTGAGCGGCGTTCTTCAAAAATTCCCAAATTAATATAAAAAATAGATATGGATGAGAAAAGGGCTAAAAAAATTATGGTACATTTTTCTGAGGTTTATATTGGAAGATAGAAATTACCGAAATTGCTATCAGTATATTATACTATTTTGTTAGTTAGCCGTTTTTTTATTTCATAAAGAAATTGGTAAAATTCTCAAAAATCACAAGTATTAGAAAAGCAATAACCTGATTACGAAATATTATTTGGAGCTATAAATTTCAAGTTAGGCATATAAGAAGTCATTTCGGTATTCGGTTTGATCTAGATAATCCTAATTTGACGCAATCGATTAAAGAAAACTAATATAAGAGTATAAGATATGGTCAATATTTCCCGTATCAGACCATTATCAATACTTAGGAGAGAGAAAAAAGTTAAGGGCACTGCATCTCTTCTTCTAAAGTTATGCAGGGGTATCAGTCCCATGGACTGACATGATCTATACAGGGTTAGGAGTGTTACATAGACTATAGGTCTAAACTGTTCAGTCTTTTGTGGGCACTATACCTGAGGAAATACGACAAATGTTTTCTTTCTAATTCACTGGCATGAAACTGGTCTTGAAAACTTTTTTGATACTGCCTAGATCATGTCACCAACTGTGTTCTAGTAGCCATGATAGAAAAAGGTTTAAAACCCATTTGGACTCGACAATTTATGCTTTTAATGATTATAAACTGCTGCACATAATTCTTCCCTTCTAATCAACCTCAAGAGTGGGGCTTGCACTTCGGCGCAGGAATCATTGGACTTGAACATGGACTAACGAGAAAGCCATCGAGTTTTGAAGTAGTCAATAAAGGTTTGATATAGTCCTCCCCATGGTAGCGGTAGCCTTGACATAGTCCTTCCCATCTGCCGTGTTCTCATTTCTATCCAACAACTGGGTGACTCGATCTTCACGCTTGTGACTGACTTTAACTTATGGGGGAACAACGACATTTGATCTCCTTTTAACCAAGCTAGCCTAGCTATCTATTTCTACAATACTTTCTACAACTTGAGAATTTAATAATAATGGTGAATAATGCTCCTTAAATGTGTTATCTCGTGCTTTATCGTGGGCTTACCTCATTGAAGGTTAGAAATTTGCTCCTTGAGATGACTTGTCTTTTCTCGCGTCACTCTTCCTTTCCTAGCCTTCAAGGGTTCTCGTGTATGCCTTGTTTGTGCTGAATTTTTCAATTCAGATATTCAAAAATATTTCTGTTTGAACTCCACATTTGTCTAATTATATCCTACAATGCTAGAAGCTCGAACTAGAAATCTTAAATCTCTAGGATTTGATTTTGTTATTCGAACTATCATAATCAATCAACAATGGACTATGATGCGACACAATCCTCGGTAAAACTTTAACTTGCATTTGGGAACATCTTCACCCACTTCTTGTTAACTAAAGCCCTATTTAGTCACTTCCACATGCCTTGGTGGATTTCGATTGTTGTACCATGCTACATTCCTGAAAAGCCAAGACCAGAGGTTGGGTCAGAGATAAATCTTCAAAATTATATCCCTTGTCTATAACGAACTTGGCACCAACAATTTTCTCCTCTATTGAAGTAATATAATTAAAATTCTTGCTAAGAAATTGGCCAATCCCACTGCATATGATCTTCGGAAAGCTTCTATAGGTCTCTCGTGTTACCAAAAACTTTGCATACACCTTGACCACAATCTAGGGAAAAACACCCCCATCAGAGTTATCATTTGAGAGTTTGTTGCCATGAAGTCAACATAGGTTAAATTCTCCCTCCGCAGGGTTATAAGTTACCCGAGAAAAGCCAATCGACGACATTAATTTGGAGTGCTAACCTCTTGGTGTAGGATTTATTCTAGGGAACTCACATCAAGTTTAGTCTCTAATAGAATAATATCAATCTTGTTTTCTTGCATTAATAGAGAGATGATTAATAGTAGAGGTTTTTGTAGCTCTTCTAATATTCCAAATTAAATTCATAGCAATTAGTTAGAGGTGAATGTACCCTCCAACTATGCATTAGGTTCATCTATGATTTGGTGCGTAGCCGGCCGACCAATTTTGGTAGTAGTTTATTCCATTTGCACTTGGAATCAACTAACACCATGCATATTCTGGTGTGGTTGTTGCGTGCAAGAGTTTCACCATCAACCTCAATTATCACCTCCTCTGACCTTAAAGATAGAGGAAGTTGGATAGGATTTTGCAAACTCGTCATTCGATTTAAGTGATTCTGATGGCAACTTTTCGATAGAATATTTTTGTTATTTTTATCCCAATCGGTTATAGGTATGGCTAGGAGAAGCTATATTGTTAATTTAGCCTTTGAAATACCTGACGTTGAATTTTGGCAATAGGCTTTTAGATATTCACCAAATTATCAGACTGGGCCAGTTTGAGTCTCCTTCCTCTTGATTCAGTAAATGTTTTAGTCTTGCCTCAACTTGCATCAAACAACACCAGTTAAAATTAGGTTTTGATCAAGTCGTTCCTCCCGAATAGCTTCTTCCCATCAATCAGTCTCTGATTCAGTAACATGCCCATCTTGTGAGCTATCTGCTTCACTTGCCATCCTCTTTCACCTAAAGAAGCCGCACATGCTCCTTTGTTAATGCAGATTCTTTGATAACCTCTACCTCTTCAATAGTTGTGAAATCAAAACAATTAATTTCCTCATTACCAACCAAATCTTTCGAGATTATCTCAAAACATAGGCCTCCAGAGGCATGTGTTGTAGCAAGCAACTTAAGAGGCAGGTTCATTTGACCATTAATACAATTGTCCGTTGTTGTGGATAAGGAGCTCTGATATCATTATTGAGGAATCGAGGTCTCTCTTGCATGTGCCATAATATCACGTTTTGTTAGGTTGGTATTCATTGATCAAAGATATCTGATCTTGCCGCTTCCTGTGAGCCATTGGTAACCAAATCTCCTCCCTTCATCTTGTTTTCATATTTTTGTAGTTGGTGATTGGTATCCAAACACCTTTTTTGTACTTGGACTCAATCTTGTTGTCGCGAGTCATTTTAATTGAAGCTTTTTACTACGACTCTCTATTTGGGTGGACTTGGATATAACGTGTTACTATGGCACATGCACATTAATTGACGTGTTACTACGACTCCCTGTTTTTTGGGTCATTGTTTATCAAATATAATTGATCCCGCCGCTTCTCAACAAATCGTTGGGAGCCAAAACTCCTCGCTTCATCTTGTTTTTCATGTACTTGTGGCGTTTGATGATTGATATCCAAACACCCATGTTGGACTTGGACTCATCTTGCTCTTACGAGTCATATGCAGACCCGATCCACAAGTGCGAGACAGGTTGGTCTTGCTAGATTGAGTCACCAACGTCCCTACTTTGGTAGCCCTCATCACCATGTCAACTATAAACCAAGATCTATACATGTTCTTCCTCATAACACTTATTTTTCCATGTGTTGTCACTCTTTGCCATGGTGTACAGAGTTTTTTGGGGGCATTCCTTCTTGTGACCCACCAGACCCCAAAGAAAACAGCGTTCTAGAGGTTTGGACACCAATGGTTGCCATCTCAGACCCCAAAGAAAACAGTGTTCTAGAGGTTTGGACACCAATGGTTGCCATCTCATCTTCTGTGGAGGTCCTATATTTCTCCAGGACTGACAGCTTACTAGCTTAGAGAGATTAATTTGCACACAAATTCTTGAAGCATTACCTCCAAATGCAGCTTAACTCTGCACTCCCTGTGACATTCCAGTCCTCACTGCAATCTGTAATAAAGGCATCTTGTTTTAGTGTAACAATTTTAAAATTCTATATCCATACTTTGAGTTTGATAATTGTAATTGGAAAAAAGTAAGGCTTCCACCTTTCTAAAGTGTGGATTTTGCCTGTTGCAATTCATGGCCAATCATTCAAAACTTTTTGCATGTCCCCCTTATTAGAAAACCTGATGTGAAAGATACCGTGCACCAATGGAATGAGCTGCAGCCCAGTGCTTAATTTCTAATTTTATTGCAATGCTTTAATTAGGAACCCCATCAACAACCTTCCTTGGAAGAATTTCTCAGTGATTGTATATTTCCATGGCTCATACATCCCCCTAAGCTCTTCATCCAAGAACATAGCCGAGCCAGGAAATAATATCCTCATCGTCTCTCAATGTTCGATGGTACCTTGTGTAGCTGTCATGGTGGTCTCTGTTTACTGAAATGGGGAAAAATGGGAGGCCTTCTTGGCTTTTGTTGTGGTGTATGCCAATACCATTATCAGGGAAGGTTTTTTTGCGAGAAACTGACCGCCTCCTTCCACGAACAGCTTGCCTATGCTGCAATGGAGTGTCTTGGTTGCCAGCCACCGACCATAGCATGGATCGTCAGTCCCATCTCTTTTTCTGAGCTTAGAATTTGCGGCTCCGCGAAACTCATTGTTATTCAAAATTATCCCTACTTTTTGAGCTCGTACTCATTGTGATCGCTAATTTGCTCTCTAAATCTCAAGTCATTACTCTGGCCTATTTAGGACATGGAGATTATGATGAAGGTTTTTGTTCGTCCATTTTGACGTTCCATGTTAAGGGTTTAGGGTGCCTCCTTAGAGTTCAAACTAACACCTAGGCACACTTTTCCCCATTAGCTTATATGTGCTAAAGTTACAGGTGGTTGAATGGAATCTTTGGAGTTGACATTCTACTACACCAGCCCTCTTGCAGCCAAAAATGGAATCATCCTCTTTAGTTTCTTAATTTATTCTACTCTTCTATATCCTAGATCTTCCTGTATGCTGAATCCACTAAGAGTTTTTGTGCATGAATATTCATGGACTTCCTGTGGCTTCGTATTTTCAAGCTATCAGCATCAAACTTTTTTTTTTTCTTTGCAGAGACTGGATTTTAAACTTTATTTCAGAATCTGGAGTATAAATTTTTCACTTCTGTTCTTATACAAACAAATAACTGAAATACTGCTCTCTTTCAGGTCATTAAAAGAAACGAGAAGTCTAAGAGCTTGTCGATGATTGTCAATCATCAAGTTTCACAGTTCATTAGTGTGCTGGTTTGTTCTTGATATCATTATTGAGAGTTGAAACATTTTCGATGGACCCTAGTTACTGGAAGAATTGGTTTGAGTCTGATTTGTATGTTTGGCATCAGAGTTGTAGAAACCTAAAATAAGTATTCATTTGGATATCTAAATGCCTTCATGGTGGGGCAAATCTTCGTCCAAAGATGTGAAGAAAAAAACTACCAAGGAGAATATTATTGATATTATTGATACTTTGCAACGCTTCATAAGCCCAACTGAACAGAGTAATGTCAAATCAGGAGGGACTCGAAGATGTAACCGTGATAGAACTTCAGGGAAAGGTTCTCGGTCAAGGGCGGGATCTTTGTCTACATCAACTTCTACTCAAGTATCTCGCTGTCAAAGTTTTGCAGATAGGCCTCATGCTCAACCACTTCCACTTCCTGGGGGCATTACAAGAATTCCTTCTGGACTCAGTATTTCAAAACCAATGTTGGAAAAACGTGGCAAACCTCCATTGCTTTTACCACTTCCAACGCCTGATAGGGTCCCAAGACAACCAGTCACTAGTGATATTGAAGCAGATTTGGCTACTGCATCTGTTTCTAGTAACTGTTCAGTTGATAGTGATGATCCAGTAGAATCTCCACTTCACAGTCCTGTAGGGAATGGGTTTGACAATGGAAGCAGGACTGTGACGAACAACCATTCCTGGTATGCTCCTTATTAAACACGTCATAATTACTCTTTTCTATGGCTGACTATTTATCATTTTGCTCTCTTATCATTTTATTTCTTGTCTGCTGCAGTCTTCCACATAAAGATCAATCTCTTATTGCTACCCAAAAGAATGCAGGAGAAACAGTGAAGCCTGTGAATTTGTTTATCAATAACCATAACTTATCAAAATCGCCAAAATGTGGAGTTTCGGGTGATCTGTGGCTGAACATGCTGGTTACTCGACATGATGCATTTGGAAGTGCTCCTGACAGTTCGATGTCAAGTCCTTCAAGAAGTCCTATGAGTGCAGTTTGCCCAGAACATATTCCCACTTCTGCTTTTTGGGCATCAAGGCCCTGCCCAGATGTGACTTTCCTTGGGTCTGGTCAATGCTCTAGTCCTGGTTCAGGTCAGACCTCTGGTCATAATTCAGTGGGAGGAGATATGCTGGGGCAGTTATTCTGGCTGCAAAGTAGGGGTAGTCCAGAATGTTCTCCTATACCTAGCCCTCGAATGACAAGTCCAGGTCCAAGCTCTAGGATACATAGTGGATCTGTATCTCCACTGCATCCACGTGCTGGAGGAACAGCACCGGGATCACCTACAAGTCGGTATGATGAGGGAAAGAAGCAAAGCCATAGGTTTCCACTGCCTCCAATCAGTGTTTCTAATATGTCCCGTTTTTCTTCAAACAACTTGCAAGCAAGTAGCTGTCCCTCAATATCTCGAAGTCCTGGAAGGACAGAGAATCCACCAAGTCCTGGTTCACGCTGGAAGAAGGGAAAGATGATTGGTCGGGGTACATTTGGCCATGTTTATGTAGGCTTCAACAGGTGTACCATCTTTTCCTAAAAGTTCAACTTAATTTCATTTTGGTCTGAAGTTGGTCTAAATGGTTTCACTTTTCTCTTTTATGTTGTGTGGAATTGGTGATATTATTGTATTACAATTTCAGTATGTTCTACTATCATCTTTGTCAATACTAATCATTATTTCTTTGCCAATATTTACCTTTGCATGTGCACTCACGCTTGCACTCATGTTACTGAATTAAGAAATAAAGGAGTTACCATCATGCGCCACTAAGAATTAAATGAAATAAAAGACAAATGGTTTGTAGAGAAAGTACAAGTTTAAAAAGATTTAAAGAAAAAGTATCATGTCTATTTAGGTGGTAGAAACTTGCTTCATAAGCAGTAACGTTTCTTTAATCATGTACATGTTTAAATTGGCCAAATTGCAAAGTTATTCCTACAACTTGAACTATCAGGTGCCTAGAATCTCAAAAAGGTTTTCATTTTATTTAAATGGTTTGACCTTCATTTTAGATTCAAATAATGACAATTGTTCAAATCTTGCTCATATACACCATTTAAGGATCTATTCTGGAGCATATGTCAAAACAAGAGAGCCATAGTTATCTGAAAATGCTCTAAAACTGGAACTTGTTTTTAATTTTATATTTGATTTTCTGCATATTTTATGGTGATGGTAGCTGGTTTCTTTTTTTGTCAATCAATTTGTTCTTTTATATTCATACATCGATTCACTTGTTATCTGTTTTTTTCATGTAGTGAAAGTGGTGAAATGTGCGCGATGAAGGAAGTTACTCTTTTCTTAGATGATGCTAAGTCAAAAGAAAGTGCTAAGCAGTTGGGGCAAGTAAGTCACTTTTATTTCTTGTCTAGGTCTTTCCTTTGGGACTTGTCTTATAATTGAAGTCTATTTACTCTGCCATTTGATTATGCATCTCAACTGCTTTTACAGGAAATATCTCTTTTGAGTCGGTTGTGGCATCAGAATATAGTGCAATATTATGGAAGTGAAATGGTACTTTATACTCATTTGTCCAGATACTACTTTCTATTTCCTGGTCAGCTGACAGTTAAATGCATTAGTTTCCAAATTTTTGATTGGTTTAAGAATTCTCCTTTTTCTTCAATTTTGATCATAGCTATCTTATTATCTATGACTAATAAGTGCCTACCTTTGGAATCTTTGACATTCCTCGAATGCAGAGGAAGCTAGTTTGGTTGTTAGTGTACTTGTTTTTGCAAAATATAACCTAAGTTGCTCATTCTGGAAAATATTCAAAGCATACATAATGCTTAATTCTAAATGTATGAGATATTTACAATAAGCAAAGTTTGGTGCTTCTGTTAGCTCCTTTCCTTCTTTCCTTCTTTCTTCTTTCCTTTTCTTTTCCTTTCGTATAAGTTCCTTTGTGAAGTGTAGTAAAAATATGATCTTCATTGTCACTTTTCATTAATTTTTGGTGGGCTGTGGTTCTTACTTTGTAAATTATAAAGATGTTTTGACTTTCTGTTCATATATGCGTCCAGAGTTATGTACTTTATAAATTAGTATCAATATCTATCTCTCGGGAAAGCTTTATACTTTTCTTGAAAGTTTCCTGTACTTGAGTTTCCTTTGCCTATGTTAAAGAATATAATTTTCCCTAGATTTTTGCTACTTGCATTCTATCTGGACATTCTTTCGATGCTTTACGAGAATTTTGGTGAAAAGCCACCATTGTGATCCTTCATTACACGATTTCTCAGTAGCTATCCTTTTCTTTCTTTGAAAAAATGGATATTTCTCAATGGCTTCTTTTGTCGTTTCATATTTTGTTTGTTTGTTTGGTTTTTTTTTTCAATTTTAAATGTAAGTTGATAAAAATGTTAATTTTTTTTGTTATAGTTACATGCATAATGTTGTCCCCTGATTTAGATGTTTCTTTCAGGGGAGGGATGCTAACATCAAAAAAGAAGAAGAAAGCTAGCTTTTGTTATGGAATATTACCATTAAATATTGTGAAATGTGATATGCATCATAGAGCCTGGGAAGATAAGAGCCTGCAAGGCCAAACAAGAGAAGCAGTGTTAGAATAATGTGTTTTTGTACATGAGAATTGTTTCTCCATCAAATAGAGTGCTCTGTAGCTCGTGACAATTGATCCAGATATTAGGGCTTAGAGCTTGCGCTCAGTTTCAAATAGTGGGGTTTTAGGGGTTGATTCGGAGTACTTGAGGTTGAGAGATTTGGGGAGGGAGAGGGGGACTGGGGACAATTCTAACCCAGTGGGTGGTTGGGATGCGCCAGATCTTGGATGTTGAAGTGGAAACTAAGAGTGAATAGTCAAATGGAGGAGAAGAATTTGGGCAATGGTTGGTGTGTCAGGTGTAGGACTTGTTTTTACTCTTAATGATATTTGTTTCTCAACAGAGGGTTAATTCATTATTAGGATCCTGAGTTAACAGCACCAAATTTACTTGTTTATGCAAAAGCCGGTCACCTTGCTGGTAGCATCATACCTTCTTTCGAGGGACTTTGCTCTGGGTAAATGGGTATTATTGGATTGGTTTTGTAAATGTAATTAGCAGAAAGATTTTTTTTTTCTTCATATATACATGTTTTCAGATGGTCTAACATGTGAACATTCTCAAGCTGGAGCTCTAGCTGAGCCTAGTTCAGCTGAGTTTCAAGCTATCAGGCTGTGATAAACAAAAAAACTGAGTTTGAATAATCCAAGTTTTACTTTGCCTGGCTCATAGAAACAACATACTGGTTATTATTTTTTAAATTACTAGATTTAACCGTGTAGATGGATGTTTACATATCCTATGCATTAAGCGTGCAATATGCTTATATATTCTTTGTTTTTCCCTTGTAAATATATTCTGTGCATTCAGTAGAAATTATCTGATTGTGCATCAAAGTATCAATGTTTTTCATTTTCATTTTCTTTTTCTTTTTTTTGGTTAAAAAGTAACAATGTTTCTTAAACAGATAGATGATAAACTTTATATCTACCTGGAGTATGTATCTGGTGGTTCCATACACAAGCTTCTGCAGGAGTATGGGCAGTTTGGTGAACCAGCAATTCGAAGCTATACCCAGCAGATCCTTTCAGGATTAGCATATTTACATGCTAAGAATACCATCCACAGGTGTGTATAATCGCAAAATTTATCATGTTGCGTACTAGTGTTATTAGTTGGATCGCTTACAGCATAAACCGAGCAAATTTGCTACTGTTATTACTATGATATTCTTTCTGCTCTAAATGTCTCTTCACTGCCTGTTCAGGGACATTAAAGGTGCAAATATACTTGTAGATCCGAATGGACGAGTAAAGTTGGCAGACTTTGGGATGGCAAAACATGTAATATTTTTATAATATTTCCTCCCTTCTGTTAACCTGACAGATATTAATGCAACATGCTTTCCTTGTTATTATGATCTAGAGAAGATAGATGCTCATATTCTTCATTCACTTTTATGATAACTACATGTTAAGAACTTTTCTCTTATACCATCCAGTGATCTTTGCTGAGAGAATTTCAAAGGGAAAAAAATCTCAATAGACTAATATAGCGAGTTATCTTGGAGACAATTAACATTAAGTAATTCTTATGGATTTTTTTTTATTGGAACGAGAAAAACAGGAGCAGACATTAAATGTCTCTTTGGATATTATTGAATCAGTGGGATTATTCTTCTATGGATAGTGTTGAATCAGTGAGGCTACACTTTGGGCTAGTTATATTACATTCATGAAGTGTAACTATTGTACTTTTAGGTTTATCATCATCTCTAGCAACATGGCCAAACACAGAAAACTGTTTTTCCGTTTCTCTCTTCCCAAAAGGAAAATATAGAAGAAAGGCAAAGTAACAAAAAAGTTAGACCACTTAAAAAGTCCATATCTTCCCTAGGTTCTCAAGTTGCTTTTAGATTCACACTGTAGCAAATGAGATCTAAAGCGAGTTTTGTGTCATTCTTGTGTGCTTGATCAGGTTTGGAGTTTGTTGTACTACGGTACTGCTTCTCTGCTTTAACCAGTAAAATGCAAGACTTGCGGATATAATGATATTTTGTCATTCACCTGATTTTTTGGCCAGTGCCAGTCACAGAATAGTTGTAACAAATTAGTTTTGGTTGGAACATGACAATACTTTGTCAGTCGCGCTAGTATACATGTGGTTTTATTTGGAACTTAAAGAAAAAGGGAAGGAGGGTATTGATTTCAATTTACAATCATGCGTCTGGTTCAGACATGCTTCCAAGGAGATCCAACTCCTTACCATCAAGAGGAATGTTGCATATTTGATTCCCACGGATGTCTGTTGGTTTTTTTTTTTTTTTTTTTTTTTTTTTTTTTTTTTTTTTTTTGTTTTGGGGGGGGGGGGGGTGGTGGTGGTTAACTTTGGTAGCTAATCAGGCTAAGGCCTAATTCTAAACAAAGACAAAAAAAAAAAAAAAGAGAAGGGAAAACATATCAATCGTCATGTAGTACTTCAATAAATTTTCAAGATCATGTTATGCCTAATTTACTTTAAGGGGATGCTTATTATGAAATTATTTCACTTCTTTCTTAAAACACAGTAGTGATCGAATGTAACACGTAGTGTTTATACTATATTACTGTATTTTATTCAGAACATCATATATCGGGCTCCAAATGCTTTGCTGTTGAGATGTAGGAATTTATAGTCCTATTATTTTTGAACTAGAGTTTTTGCTATGCTCATTTCCATGACTATCTGAGGCTGTACAAAAACAAATGATGTTTTGGTGAAATTGTTTTTAGACATTGGTGTGGTTAATTATGTAAATTCTAACACAGAAGAATTTTTGCTAAAATGATAGCTAGCTGTTAGCTAGAATTAAATCGTCATTGTATCTTATGAAATGAACCCTAGAACCAACATGTTGTATAACGGCATTCTTGTTATTGGTGGGGATGGCGTTTGATGTTTTTTATGAAAATTAAGGGCACCATATCATGTAGCCAGTCCTAATAATCTGTTGATAGTGTAGATATCAAGTACGTTAATCCATACAAAAATATTGTTTTTTTTTTTTCACCCGATTAGTATATTTTCCATAATTTTGTATGATGTGCCTGCTATTTTCAGATAACTGGACAGTCATGCCTCTTATCATTCAAGGGAAGTCCTTACTGGATGGCACCTGAAGTGAGTTTATTTGTAATTTTGAAGTTTTGAATATTTATTGATCATATAAAAATTCCCTTTTCAACCATTTTCTCTTTTGCTTCTGTCCATGATTTAATAGGTCCATTACATGCTTTATTCAGGTTATAAAAAACGCAAATGGGTGTAATCTTGCAGTTGACATTTGGAGCCTTGGGTGCACTGTTTTGGAGATGGCGACATCAAAACCACCTTGGAGCCAGTATGAAGGGGTTGATATCTGGACTTGGGAGCTGCGTTATATTTCATATCTATCCCAAATTCAATAAATTTATTTCAAATATTTATCATTTTGACAAGCATGCAAGTATTTCAAATATTTATCTTTCTATTAACATTGTCCTTTTGAGGTTTGAATAGGGCAAAGGAGCTTCCAAAAGTATCAGGTTTTCTTTACATATATTTGATAGGTTTTCCATCAAGATTAAGTGAGTGGGAAAAGGTTCATGTGCTCGATCCAATGTTATTCTCTTTTTGGTTCATTTAGACTATCCCAAATACTTGGGATAAGAGGCTTAGTTGTTGGTGCAATCTCACCGGAACTTATTCACCCAAAGTTACGAAACTTGCTTTATGTCGTACCATAAGGAATGCACTTGGATATTGCATTGTTTTGGTGGCAAATGTTGTCCTATTATGCAAATAGACTGTATGTGCATATAATAAAAAAATGAATTTAGATGAAACCTGTGCACAATGTCGACTTCAAATCCAGTTTTAACCTTGATAGGAGCCAAACTAGAAAAATCATTGTTGGGAAGAATCGAAGAGCTCTATGTCTTTACAACAACTTTTGAATTAGATTGATTGGACCCCAGGATCGAAAGATATGAAGATTTCTGTAAAGTGGGGCTGTGGGACACCCAAAGCCCATTAATGACCCCATCAGTGAGCCCACTGGTGGATAAATTATCTTTTTCTACCCATGCCTAGCCATTGGTAAGCCCAATGAGGTCACACTGGTGACCTCATAGGTTACCCCATCGGTGAGCCTGCCGGTACATAAACTACCTCTGCAACCCGAGCTTGGTCATTGGTAAAGTCACAGATGGGCTCATCAGTGATCGTCCCGATGGCTCAGGTTGTAGACCCGAATTTCAGGATCATTTATATGGTAACTGAAGCGAATTTGAGTTGGTTTTGGATTTCTTTTCAGCCATGGATTTCTACTCCTAATTAGATTTAAATAGGAGAATTTATTTGAAAGATTTGAAGATCCATGGTCTCTATTTAAATCCCATAACTCCTACGTTGCATGGGTTCCTCCAGTTCCTCAATCTTTGAAATTTTTGGAGTTCGCAAGAGAGCTGCCACTTCAAGAGCATGATTTTTACGTCAATATCTTTGTTCTATCTCTATCAGTTTCATCGCTGCATATGAAGGAGGAGAGAGTTTCTGTGCTAAAGCTCGTTGAGTTGAAAGCTCACATCGCTGTGAGGGCTTTTTTGCTACGTTTTGAGTAAACCTCTAGTAAATAAGATCTCTCATTTTCTCGTCGTTTTTGTGATTTCTTTCTCGATCTCTGCATTAAATTGGTGTTGGATCGTCCATGAAGATAAAAAAACTGCTCTGGATAGGTTTTCCCGTCACATGTTTCTAAATTATTAAGGGAAAAGAGTGATTTTTATTGAGTGATTGCATCATAAACTGTGTATTATTCAATTTGAGAAGAACTGAGTCTCTCATTTGTAATTTCTCAATATTATAAAGTCATCGTATTTTCTCCTATTTTTATCAATTTCTATTAATTTTTGAACGAGACAGTATATCTGAGTCGAATTGGGTTATTGCTTGCATAATTGTTTATTGGAGAATATGGCCAGGTCCCATAAAGAAAACTGCAGTTACAAACATTTGGGTGAGGGTAGTACTAGGTCATGTGACCCGGAATTCCTCATCTTGCTTCCATCCATTGCGATTATCAATAGAGATTATCAGAGTGGAAATTCAATCTACATGTCCTGTCATAATGTTTGCTTAGACTGATTATTCAACTACTTTTACCTATTTGAGTACATGTACGGCTCATTTTGAAGTTACAAATAGCAAGCAGATCAATGTAATTTGTGATGCCCTTTGTGGACTTTCTAGCGGATAATTTTAGCTCATAGAACTGCAGTACACATGTTTCATTTTTAGAGCAATGGCTATAAAAACTTCTAATATTCTTGGTTGCACAGAAAATTGTGGATGTTACTTCATTTACTTGAAAATTTTGTTTGGATATGTCACGGATGAATACTGGAATTCCCAAATCTTGAGCACAAAGGTTCTATTTAAATTCCTAAATTCTAATTTTCAGCTGCCTAGTTTCTCATTGTCCCAATCTTGGCTTGATCTCCACTTTATCTGAGACAGAAGTCAATTTCTCAGTTTTGTTAACTAAAGCCCCCCAACCCCAACCCACAACTAGCCACTGTTCTAAGTTATGAAGCAGGGATACTTCAAAGTAAGTGTCTTATCCGTGACTTGCACGCCACTTGCCAATATGTATCAGACACATGAAGCTGTATTAGATCTTAAGAACCCAAAAAATTTTACATTTTAGAGTCGAATTTGCTTTCATTAAATCATGTTGATCGCATGTCATGGCTGAGTCCTCTTTCAAATAGTAATAGAGATCACCTATTGAACATTATGAAGTTGTGCATTGCTTAAAAAGATGTTTAAATTCTTTGGCATAAGAGGGCTACTAAACTTATAGTTACGGAATATCTTACAAAGGTAAAGGCTTCCTATTTTATTCAAGATATTAGTCCATTATATTGAATTTAAATTCTTTTTTTTAACATAGTTACTCGAGTAGAATCTATCTTTTAAATTATTAAGTTTTTTTTCTTTTCTTTGTACTTCAAAGAAAACATGTCTTGACAATTAGTAGAATTTATGTTTTAAATCGTCAAGATTTTTTCTTTTATTTTTACCTCAAAGAAAATATATCTTAATGATTATGATTTATATATATCACATGGATAAATATATGCATATTTATGACATGTCCTCATATACTACTTTTAGGGTTTTTCGTGTCTTCGTATCCATGTCATATCACATCCATATTCTGTATTTATGTCCATGCTTCATATTTTCTAAGTATGTGCCACTACAAATAATATATCGCCAATATATTTTTTCGGATGGTCTACTGCTACGATGTAACTCCGCCAGTGCTGTGCTTAAAGATTTATCTTTTCACTGCCTGTCCCAAGCCAGGATAAAGGAGGAGGGTTGTGGTAGGCCGGTGACAGTCAGTGTAAAATATTGTCACATACTATATAGCCTACCCCAAGTACTTGGGATAAAAGGCTTAGTTGTTGTAGTTGTTGTTTGTCTACTGCTATGATATGAAAGCCCTATATTGGCACATGTCCCCATTTTTTTTATATTGTCTGATATCCCGCTATCCAATGCGAAAACTTCCCATATGATATGAATCCTGTATATGATATCTAGAACCTTGCAACTAGCTCACGATATAGTTCAGAAAATAGGGCAACTCAAGGAAACCTTGTGTTTAAGTTATTCCTATTTCTTGAAATGTAGTCTCATGAGTATGACAGTAAATTAAGCTGATTTTCATCCAAGGTTTGCAGTTGATTCTTTGAGCAGCTATTACATTTGTGGTTATACTGTTGCCACAAGCTTGATGCTTTTCTATGGGAAAAATATTTGTTCCTGTAAACACTATATGGGAAATCCAATTCGTGCTATTACCGGCTAGAAACTAGAAAGTTTGTGCAGAGCAGCAATCCTTGAGAGCAAAAAACTACTGCTCTTGGCACTACACAATTGAGCTGTTTTCCTAAAGTTTTTTCTTTTATTGATTTATTGTTTGGTCCTTGTTCCTTGTTTGCTACTGACATTTTCTATATTCTGCTCTGTAGATTGCAGCTATGTTCAAGATCGGGAACAGTAAGGATCTGCCACCTATACCTGATCATCTCTCAGACGAGGGAAAGGATTTTGTAAGGCTGTGCCTACAGCGTGAACCATCAAACCGTCCTACTGCTGCCGAGCTGTTACGACACCCATTTGCAAGAAATGCAGCTCCACTGGAAAAGTCTGCTCTTGGCTTTGTCCCTTTAGAACAGCCTATAGCCATCTCAAGTGGATTGAGGTCGAAGGTAATCTCAATTGCAGCCGCCCATGCTTATCTTCTTTGCTTCGTTTAATTTTGATCATAACCTTGGATTTAAGTATCAGGTTACTGGGCATGCAAGAAACCTTTCTTCCTTAGACATGGAAGGACTGACAATCCATCAGCTTAGGGGATCAAACTTCTCTGCAATGACCAGGTAACCTGACCTCTCTCTGTTTTTCTGTTGTCATTCTTTGTGAATATATCACATCAGGACCACAGGCAGAGCAAGCTGTTGATGACATCTATGACAATGTTGTGATCTTGGAATTGCGTGTCAAGCTAATTTAGAAATCAACAGTCAACATCCAATCTCCCACACATGTAGGGAGTGTTTGAATGCTTGCAAGTTGCAACTTATGTTACTGCAAGCAAAGTTGCAGTAACAGAAGTTATTGCAACTTGTATTGATGTGTTTGGATTGGGAGTTGCAGAGGAGCCAAAATTTTCAAAATCTAATTTTTACTCTCTAGAATTATGAGAAGTATTGTATTTATCAACAATACAATCACTCTTACCAAAAGGATGAGTAAAAATGTTATGCTAACTTTTTTACAACTGCAGTTACTGCAAATGTGTAAGTAATAGCAATTGCAAGCAATGTTGAAAATAACGCATTATGCAACCCGTTATATTGCGTTACGTAACCTAACGGAAATTCAGCGCTACGTAACAACTGGAAATAACTCAGTATACCATAACAATACGTTTTTTATATTATTTTACGTTATATTACGTAACGTTACGTTAAATTACGTTATATTACGTTATTTACAATTATTTTTTTTTTAGTAATTTCTATATTGTTGTTAATTATTATTTTGATTATTAGGGAATTGTTGTAATTTTCTTACTTGATTAGTTGTTGACTTGTTTGTTTGCTTGTGAATTGCTAACTTGTTAATTTGCAATTGTTTCCTTATTCGCTTGTTGTAAATCCTTTCCGGTTGTTGAAATATTTTACTTATTGATTCTATTGAATTTTTAACTGAACTGAAATCAACAATTACAAATAAGAGAAATTGAATATTACAAAATATAAATTACAACAATGATAATAATTGAAATTGAAATACAACAACAACTAAGCCTTTTATCCCAATTATTTGGGGTAGGCTACTAAAATTTAATAATTGGAATTGAAATAAAAATTAGAATCTTGTTTCTTGTTTAAATAATAACTGAAATTACGGGTTCAGACTTAATATAATTTATAAAGAGAAATGTAAAAATTATTGTAAAACTTAATATAAAATTAGAATAGATTATGTATTACAAAATGATTTTATATTCTTTTTTAGATATTTTAAATTTATTTTTTAATTTATAAAAATTATTTTATACAGTTTTATATTTATGTTTAATTAAATAAATAGGAAATTTCATAACCTACGTTATGCGTTACGCTATGTGCAATATAACCTAATAGAGGCAAAACGTTACGTTACCGTTATCGCTACTTTAAACATTGATTGCAACTGTAAAATTTTAAAACTGCAGTCATAGCCAAACAATGAAAAACCCTCACTAGCAGAAAAACACTCACTTGCAGTTGCTGCAGTTGCCTTACTAGTTGCCAAACACCCCCAAAGTGTGGATCATGATCTAGTTTGGAAAATCCTAACATGACCCTTAATGAAAACATCTTAAGTTTTTGTCATGACTTTGGACTCAAAAAGTGTTTGTTCAAATGACATCTTAAGCTGCTCAGATATGGCTCCAGAGAGATAGTTGTGGATGCTGACTGCCAGTTCTAAATTGTGGGCTTATCACATGCTGTCCTCTGCATAGTCTTGATAATTGATGGGTGATATTGTTTCTTTATATGCTCTTTGACTGTAAAACTGAAGTGGCTATTGCTCTTTTAAGGATCTAATAGGAATTCCCTCTTTTTAAGGTTGATTCTCCTGGAACACGTTTTTAGATTTGCCTTCACTTTATTTTTGTTTAATCAGTAGTCTTAACTTCTTGAAAAAGCATGTTAAAGATTTGCATACATGAAACTAAACTAAGTATATTCCTACATGTTGCAGTGAGTTCCATATGAGGAACGTATCCTGTCCACTCTCTCCCATTGGAAGTTCATTGCTTAATTCAAGATCACCTCATCATGTCACTGGAAGGATGTCCCCTTCGCCCATCTCAAGCCCAAAGACTCCTTCAGGCTCTTCAACTCCTCTTACAGGTGGCGATGGAGCTGTTCCGTTCATTCAGCCAAAGCAGATGCCTTGCTTTTATGAGGGTTTTGCATGCATGCCAAGGTCTGCAGTCGATCTCTATGTCAGTGGGTCCACTTATCCTGAAGCTAGGCTCGACTTTCTCCAAGGGATGCAGCAAGGATCACCTTTTTGTAGAGAACAGTCATCAGAAAGCGACACTCTCAGCCCTCAGTTTGGAAGGAGAACAAACAGTGATCTCCAAGAGTCATATGATAGGCAGCCAATGTTGGTAGATCATGTGCCACGTCAGACCTTGCAGGATCCTGTGAAATTTAAACCATCACTTGATCTAAGGCCGGCTGCACCAATTCTTGGCCGAACAAATGGCACATGATTTTTTAAGTGCTGGAAACATAGTACAGGTTTCATTATGGATTTTTGCATTATTTTATTAGTTACATCACATGGATCTGCTTCATCTATAACCTTGAGTAACAGAACTGTGCGATAAGGCTCTAAGGTTTACCCACAGAATAAGTTTGTTGATGGTGGGAGGCTGGAGTGGTGACATGAGATGATTTTCAGTATTAATCATCAAATTTTTACTGGTAAGCTACTTTCCCCCCCCAGATATTTCCTGCTTATCTAACTCATGCTTAAAAATCAATCTTTTTTATTAAATAAGTAATCTTGCTGAAATATTGGAACTAGCTGGATTTCACACTTGGCAGAAGTAGCCATGAAACTCTTTTCTTCAATGGCTTGATTGCTAGTAATAATGCTTTAGACATAACCAAATTGAAAATAATGCATTATAAAACTTGTTATATTGCGTTATGATGTCTAACACAAGTTCAACGCTATGTAACAATAGAAAAAAAATTAGTGCACCATAACGATGCATTTTTTTTTACATTATTTTACGCTATTTTACGTTAGGTTACATTATTATTATGTTATGCTACATTATTTGCTGTTATATTTTTGATTAATTTACAGAATGATTATTTGTTATTGATTGTTAATAATTTTTTACTTTATTGCTTGTTCTTTGCTTATTTGATTACTTGGGGAGTTGATAGTTTATTAATCTGTAATTACTTACTGTAATTCCTCACCGATTGTTGAGTTTAGTTAATTATTGTTGATTTTATTAGGCTCTCAGCTGAATTGAAATGAGCATTAGAAAATATGAATTGAGCATTAAAAAATATAAATTAGATGAATGAAACTAAAATAAATAAATATGAAATCTTTTTTCTTGTTTGGTATGACTGAAATTATGGTTGCAAAATTAATATTACTTATAAAAATAAAATGTTAAAATTATTATGAAACTTGTTATGAACTTAGAATAGTTTCTAAGTATTATAGTATGGTTTATATTCTTTTTTTATTGAATATTTATATTTATTTTTCAATTTATAAAATTATTATATATAGTTTTATATTTATTTTGATTAAATAAATTGAAAAAATTGCATAACGTACGTTATGCTTTACGCTATATGTGACGTAACCTAACAGAACCAAAATGTTGCATTATTGTTATCACTATTTTAAATATTGGGCATAACCTCAATATGTTTTGCTGGAAAAAATATTATACTTCTTTAAACTAAGAGACTTGCGGTTGGTTTAGGTGTGTAGCAACTGAAGTAATGGAGAATATAACCATGAAAATTTTCCGTGGTAGTAACCCAACCATGAAGCTGCTAAAATGTTAATCAAAGTGCAACCTTCAAGGCTTTCAGTAGCTTTTTTTTTTTTTTTTTTTTTTTTTATTTACATCTATCGTGTAGGTAACTCACTGAAATTCTATATTATGGTAACAAAACAAAAGCAATATAGGATTCTAGTACTCCATAGTTGTGTTGCTGGGCTTTCATTTTCCAGATCACAAATGTTTGTTTCAATATGCTAACTGTGTTTTGCATCTGTTTCAAGACAGACAATGATCAATTGGCATTGATACTTCTGAACGGAGCAGTTGCTTCAACAAAAAGTTTGAACTTTGAACAGTTCCTGGTTAAAGATGGAACCATGTATCCTATGATCCTCAGCAGAGGAAAACAGTAGGCGGAAGTTGTAAAATCCTCATTTGTTTACTACTATTTATGGTCAGAGGCTACTGTACAGAAGATGAACATATGCGACCAAGTGCAGTGTTCTGTAAATACTATTCCTCGTCCAAGTTTTCAAGTCCTATTGTAGAGTGCTGGGTAAGCTCTGATTTTAAAGCTTTGTTGAGATGCTTGAAAGTAGAAACATTTCCCAATTGTTGTGTACATCATTTGTTGAAGAAATTGCCACAGGAAACGAAATGCAGATACTGTCTTATGTGTCTAACATGATTTAAGAACACTCTTGTTTTTTAGCATAAAGGAGTGTATATTCCCCAAACGTACTATAGATGAACATTCCCTCTTTAGGCCATAATTTTTTTGACGTTAGTTTATCTTGTTATTATGCTTTTTGTTTGACGCTGCCAGTGTTGTATTTCATGTATTGCCATTTTTGTACCTAGCTCAAACCAGGGGGAAAGAGAGAATAGGGTTGTGTTAAGTTTAGGATCTCTATGAACTGAATCCTACAGAACATTTTCTATTGTACACTCTGTTCTAGCAAGCTTAAAATGACTGCAAAATTAGCTTGCACTAGTAGTATTGGGTTTTTTGTTGGTCATGTACTTGACTCATTCTGTCTCATTATGTTGTCATCCTGGTTCTGCAAAGGTTTTGATTCACTGACAACTGTGAATTCTGTTGGGTCACCAGGCTTTGACCAATCTTAAGCTTAATTAAAACTATAAATAGTTGAGCTGGGATGCATTGTTCAACATTATGTAAGAAAATAGCAATCTATAAATTGATATTGGGCTTCATCTTCAGTGGCTTGATCAGTTTCCTCGCCGTAGTATCAGTGAACATAGTTCTGGTCATTTTATTACCCAGTCATTTTATTGACCAATCTTAAGCTTCATTAAAACTATAAAAAGTTGAGCTGGGATGCATTGTTCAACATTATGTAAGAAAATAGCAATCTATAAATTGATATTGGGCTTCATCTTCAGTGGTTTGATCAGTTTCCTCGCTGTATTATCAGTGAACATAGTTGTGGTCATTTTATTACCAAGAGGTTTGTAAATCTTCTAGATGTTAAGAATTTATCACAACTACATACATTGGGATTAGTATAAATTTCCTTTTCTCAAGGAAAGGCTCCTTTTGCATTAAAGGTTTCATAAAACAGTGGCTCGGTAAAGCATTTTTGTTTGTAGAAAAGCAAAAATTAAAGTGCACATTCTGGAGATTTGACAAGCAGCTAATGTCAAGCTGAAACCATTTTCAAGCTTAAATGCCTTTAGTTTTTTGGCTAACTCTGTCCGTAGCTTTGGAAATTGGTGTCACCAAGTTACTGTTATTGAAATGCTTTTCTGTTAAAGGAATGAGGGCAGATGGGTCCAAGGGTCATGGCTTGCAATATTCAAAATTAAAAAAAAAAATTTGAACGACTCCATTTAGGTGGGGATTCAGTGTCAAGTAGCATTTTGCCAGCACCTGTTATGAGAAAATGTGTGTGAATGATAGATATCCTTGAAATTTCATATATTTTGGTTAATTTTATGTTGTTAAGATTCAAATGCAACTTTGGAGACCAGATTGATGGGCAATTGATAAACTTCTTGAGGATACAAGTATAGCTGGGATGAGATCATGAGAATAAGGTTAAGTATATGACAAGAAATGAATACTATCTGAAAGAAGTTAAGAGGCTGCTTCAACTGATTATAGAAATTAAGGGTATGAGTTTAGAAATTAGAAGTTGCTTTCATTAATGAAGACGGATGAGACCGATTGAGATGGTTTCAACATGTGCATCAGAAATGACAGTTATGTGATAAGATTATAGTTGAAACAACAAAATTAAGTCTAATTGCAACATTTATATTGGAATTGAATGAGTCCATTACCCAAGAGTGTCTTGAGAGTATATTACCTTGAATATTCCATTTATAGTTTTTGTTTACAAAATTATTTTATGAAAATTATAACTCAAGCGACTGAAAGAACATAAGAGAGAACAAAAAGCAGATGAGCTAATTCGTAGTAAAAGTATGGTGAAAAGCACATTCACTTATTGCACATCTCTGAGCAGCTCACAATTTTCTTGTGTTTCACAAGTTAAGAAGGAAATGGATACTTTGAGGGATAAGCTACAGCCTTTGACAAAGTACAGAAAGGAAAAGGAAAAGGAAAAAAATCGATGAAATCAAAATTTGAAGCAGCACCGTTAGGATTTGATGATTACGCTTCAGGAGTATGGGGCTTTTCAAGAAAAGTTCGCCCGAACAACCCAAAAATAAAGCATAATTTATTATTTGTATATGTTAATGAATCTCTTGTGAAACTTGTGTAAGATATGTCCATTTAATGTGTATGTAATGTTCTTCTAGTTTGTTGACAATTTATGGATGCATAGATCTTTTTTTCGATATGTGTTGATACATTATTATGTGATTTTGTTGGTATTTTGATTTGGTGTAATATTTACATTGTTGATGTATTAAATTTCACAAGAGATTACAAACCGAGAAAGCCAAAATCTTCTGGTCGACGTTTATGCCGGTCATATATAATGCGCGTCTAGCGTGCATGAGCCACGTCACACTCCAATGTTCGGTCTAGCATGGTCAATCCAAGAGTTTCAGCAAAAAATATGTTAAAAACACCCGGTCGGCCTTGTATCAGCATCCTAAGAAAGTTTCGGGATTTACTTTTGACATCCAGATTATTATTTACACGTCCAGATTATTATATATACCAACATTCCATTTTGAAATATCACCAATTTACTCTTTACACTCAATTTTTTTCCCAAAATTTAACCTTTCATCTCTCTCCTACTTTCGTTTATCGCGATCGAGTTCTAAAATTCTCAAACTTTCTTCCGAGCCTTGCTCTGCTGTATGCTCGCCTCTGTCGCCACCCCTAACTTCGTTATCACTTACCGCCTCAAGTCCCAGTCCTTTACTTCGTGGCCAATCCCAACCTCTCTCTCTAGTAACCAACCGTTGCACCAACAAATTTTATTTTTAATAACAATCAATTGCAAACAAAACCGTATAAAAAGCTAATCCGTACATTAGATTTGTCCTCTAAAACTAATTGCACGTTGGATATTTCCATTTGCTTCAAAAAATTCAAACTCTAAACTCTAATTTTGTTTGTCGCAGTAAATTCGAAGAATTTAAAATTCTTTCTAATTTTTTAAGAAACGCGAATATAAAAGTTTAGAAAGTCAAAAAATCGATAAGATTGTGCTTGCGAGTGTGTTTTTTTTTTTAAATTTAGATAGAAAAGAAATATATTTTATTTTGGCTTTAGAGAGAGAACAAAATAGGAAGAAAATGTAAGTATTTTAATTTTTTAAAAATATTTAGATATTTGAAATTTAAAAAGATAACTTAGTAAAAAAAAATAAAAAACTTATTTGAAAGTTTTAAACCTATGCATCAAGAGTAAATTATCATGTGTAAATAGAATTTTCTGAAAGTCTCAGTCAGACTCTCGTTATGTTAAAAGCACCTGATCGGCCTAGTATCACTGTAGAGCGATGTTCTCTCGGCCAAAAAAACAGCAAAAAAAATATTGGGCAGCAGGGGTGGTCGACCAGAAAGTTTAAAGCTCATTTTGCCTCCAAATTCGAAAATTAGCGGCTCTCTCTCATGCAACTTCAAAATCTTTCTTTAACTCCAGGTTCTAATTCTTCTAGCTTCTCTCATCAATTTTGAAATTGCAATGTTAAATTCACTTCAAACCCCCTTCTTTCATTTTAGATTTGACAATACAATCATCCCTTAAAATTTAACAATTTAACTAAAACAATGTCGCATACAATAAACGCTCGTACCTACTCATTGGCCCCTTCGACAACGCCAGCAAGGAGATGCTCGAAGAAGAAGATGAATGGATTTGGGTACCTTTCGTTTCGTTGAATGTGTTTGGATGTGCGTCCTTAGTAGGGGTGAGCTCGATCACCGGTGGATTCCCAAAATCAGTTATAGTTCGATCTGAAAAATATTCCGACAACAGTCAGAACCTAATACCTTCGAATCCGATCGGAAAATCTCAAATCCCGATAGTATCTGAAGATGAACTCCACCACTGACTCTGATCGAAATCGATCAAAGTTCGGTCTAAATTTTTTTCTCGCGATGGTCGGAGGTTAATACCTTTGAGTTCAATTGGAAATCTCCAAATTTTGACCGACTGTCCAACTAAACTGTCCAACTAAACGTCTCTAGTTCTTAGTTCCAAGAAAAAGATTAAAGCATACTTGTCTAATAAATATGATAATGACAAACATGTAATTATAATTTACTTTAGGCAGATGTATCCTCTGAGAACTGGTGTCTCCTTTATAATTACCCTACACAGACGAAGCCAACCTGCCCAAAGAGAACCCGAGACAAATACCAAACCATGGGAGGCTGTCACTTGTTAGGCCCCAACTCGTAAGTCCTAAGAACCAAACAAATACAAAATATCTGCAGGCCCACTTAGCCCTGCACACATCATCACAGTCTCCATCTCCATAACCTTCACATAATTAAAACCAAGCATGCTTTCACCAGTCTAACCACTCCAGCATCAGCACTCCAATGTTAGGTATGAAGCCAAGGGCATAAACAACACTTGAAGCATCAGCAAACGTAGGAAATAGTTTAAATACACCACCACTCAAATTTTCATTTACACACAAGATGGAGATAAGGGAGTACCAAGGGGAAAAAAGTCCAGCAAACTTGACATCAACTGGACCATTTACTTAATTTACACACTTGATTAAATTAACTAGTACCAAAGTACTGGATTACAACAAAGAGAAGAAAAGGATGGGCAACAGCAAGACAGAGTTAGAGGCTTAAATTAAGGACCCACACAAGAAAATGATGAAATCTTCAGGCTTTGATCAACATCACTACTCAAGACCTGCTCTTGAATGGGATAGCCCTGATGACAATCTGGTGGTAGATTGCGGCAAGGGCAGCTCCAATGAATGGTCCCACCCAGAAAATCCACTGCAAGACATGGTATAGCAAAAATGATTTAGTTAGCACTAATATTGCGTGTAACCTTTAAGAAACTATCATGAACTTCCACTGTTTTCTCAACAAGTTACTAAAGCACATCATTTATTTCTAGATAATTGTAATGAATTTTTTTTTTTTTTTTTTGTTAGTTCATGATAATTATCTGAGAAAACAGCAGTGAAAGTCTGTTAGTTCTTCGACATCTTTATGTTGGTTATGAGATAATTACATGGTCATCCCAAGCATGTTTATTGTTGTAGATGATGGCAGCACCAAGACTTCTTGCAGGGTTGATGCCGGTGCCAGTGATGGG